>CAUOFW020001258.1:877493-947875 GCA_963454935.2 Ilex paraguariensis
CCCCCCCCCCCCCCCCCCCCAACAAACAAACAACCAGAAAAAAAAAACCCAACAGACAAACACATAGAAAGATGTCAGGATCAGACTCACAAGAGGAAAAACAAAAAGCATTTGGATGGGCAGTTAGAGATTCCTCAGGAATCTTCTCTCCATTCCACTTTACAAGAAGGTACAACTCTTTCTTGTTCACTCCTATTTCTCTGTTTCTACTTCTATTTCCTTGAATACTCGAGAGTTGCATGGCATGCATGAATTAACCATCACAATTTATACAAAAGTCATAAGCATTCAAGCACATTTCACCACACAACCTGAACCAGACTATAGCCCGTGCAACCCAAACTGGAATATTGGGGCAGCATCTAGGGGTTGTTGCACAAGCTTTTTCCTGGTAAAACCAAGTAATGCAGGTTTGCATACTCACTTAGAGAGAGATATACTCATTCTGGCTGTATTCGAATAGTGTCTTAGCAGAAGTGCCAACATATCGGTCATAACAGTGCATTTTTTGAAGTTAGTGGTAGGCAGCGTTACTCTATTCTGAAGAGGTTGATTCACAAAATGTCCACGTGTACTTTTGAAATTATTCCTCACATTCCAATATGTATCCAGAGCTCCGATATTTTTAGGTGCACTGGGGCTTGGTGGTGGGGGAAAGGGGGGGCAGCCGCTGATTAGTCTTCAGATGACATGTAGGAAAATATATAGATAGAAAGTGGAGGGCCAAACGCTTGAAAATCACCCATAAATAATGTTATCAAATCCAGAAAAATTTCAAGCTTGGACACCTCCCCAAGAATATGTTCATCATTCAATTGAGACCCAATTAACAATATTCAAGCAGTGAAAAAGGATTTGTTGAAGCACATATAGATTCGCTACATTTTGCACATACCAAGAAAAAAACCAGAAGTTTCTTCTCTTTTTTCTGTAACTTCCATTGTCTTGGTAGTGGTCGAAACCTGAAAGAGATGATAAATATGAAGGATTAAAATTAGCATTTGCTTTGATCATCTATAGATTTAATTGGCCATGAAGCCTCTTTATGTGCTTTGGCTTGTAACAAGAAACAGGATGAATTAGAGACACACACACACAATACATAGTTTTGACAATGTTTTGCTATTTGATCCCAGGGCCAATGGAGAGAATGACATCACAATGAAGATTCTCTATTGTGGGATATGCCATTCTGATTTGCACATGGCTAAAAATGAAGTTGGAATTTCCTTATATCCTATGGTTCCTGGGTATGTTTTTTGAAGCAACTTATTTCTTGTCCTTTCAATTTTTAGCATGAGATTGTGGGTGTGGTGACTTTCAATTTCATGTAACATACTTAACCTCATCTTAGTTCCTCAAAAACAGGCATGAGATTGTGGGTGTGGTCACCAAGGTTGGCAACAAGGTGAAAAAATTCAAGGTCGGAGATAAAACAGCTGTGGGCTGCATGGTTGGCTCCTGTGGTTCATGTAATAGCTGCCAGGATGACTTAGAAAACTATTGCCCCAAATCGATCAACACTTACACCTTCTTTGAATGGGAAGGAACTAAAAACTACGGCGGCTATTCCAACATCCTTGTCGTAGACGAGCACTTTGCTGTCCGATTCCCCGCCAACCTCTCACCAGAAGGCGGTGCCCCGTTACTTTGTGCCGGTATCGCAGTTTATAGCCCTATGAAGTATTTCGGCCTCAGTGAGCCAGGGAAGCATTTGGGTGTTGTAGGGCTAGGTGGATTAGGGCATGTGGCTGTGAAGTTTGCCAAGGCTTTTGGTATGAAGGTAACGGTGATAAGTACATCCCTGTGCAAAAAAGAGGAAGCATTAGAACAACTTGGTGCTGACTCATTTTTGGTTAGCCGTGACCCGGAACAAATGCAGGTGAAGGTTTTGTACGATGATGTGAGAAGTAATGATAATACTTTGGTTTAGATCTGCTTATGTGAAGTGTAATTTTATGTTGTGTTTTATATTATGCAGGCTGCTGTGGGCACAATGGATGGCATTCTTGATACAGTCTCTGTGCCTCATGCTCTGCAACCTTTGATTGATCTTTTGAAATGTAATGGGAAGCTTATAATGTTAGGGGCACCAGACTTAGAGAAGCCAGTTGAATTGTCTGTTCTGCCTCTGCTTCTTGGTAAGTTCATAGCCCCCCCTTTCTCGTTCTTCCTTTCTCTTCCCACAGCACAAAGAAATAATAGAAAGAAAGGGTTTAAAAGCAGATTTCAGATGAGAAAAAAATGTATGGCTATTTCCCAGGCATCATAAATTTTTGTTATCATATGATTCAGCTAAAGTAATTTTGGTGGTAAATGAAATAATAAGTAAATAACTGATCATAATGGATAAATGAATTTATGAACTAATGAAAAATCCGTACAGGGACCTAAGTTCAAATGACATGATAATAGTTAAATGTAATGTTCACAAGATTGATATCATAAATAGTTTCAAGACATTTCTTCAAACAAGAAAACATTTCTGACACAAATACAAAGTCACTAATAGGTGCATGCTGTCAAGCTCACCAATAATGGTTGAAAGATTGGTTAAGTCCAAAAAATTTTTTTTGCCCAAGTCGAATTCACTTGTGATGAGATCCAAGTGAATTTTCAATTATAGGGAGGAAGCTTATAGCAGGAAGTGTGACAGGGGGCATGAAGGAGACACAAGAAATGATAGATTTTGCAGGTAAGCACAATATAACTGCAGCTGTTGAAGTTATTTCGATGAACTATGTGAACATAGCTATGGAGCGACTAGCGAAAGGGGATGTCCGCTATCGGTTTGTCATTGACATAGCAAACACCTTGACTACTTAACCAGTTCTAGTCTAAAACTTTATAATTTAATATGACATTGTCTCTAGCCTGTAATAAGAGGTCGCAGTTGTCAACTGTTCTTGTTCTCATAGAAGGATTGAAATGGAGTATTGTTGTGAGATTTCACTTTGATCACTATATGTAATTTTGAATCATGATTGTTGTGTACTATACCAGATCTTATGACGTTAGTTCCTTTAATATTTCTACCATTGTGTACTTTGAGTGTGTACTCAAGTTTCGGACTCCCCCCATTTTTATAGTTTCTAATNAGGGAAGGAACTAAAAACTACGGCGGCTATTCCAACATCCTTGTCGTAGACGAGCACTTTGCTGTCCGATTCCCCGACAACCTCTCACCAGAAGGCGGTGCCCCGTTACTTTGTGCCGGTATCGCAGTTTATAGCCCTATGAAGTATTTCGGCCTCAGTGAGCCAGGGAAGCATTTGGGTGTGGTAGGGCTAGGTGGATTAGGGCATGTGGCTGTGAAGTTTGCCAAGGCTTTTGGTATGAAGGTAACGGTGATAAGTACATCCCTGAGCAAAAAAGAGGAAGCATTAGAACAACTTGGTGCTGACTCATTTTTGGTTAGCCGTGACCCGGAACAAATGCAGGTGAAGGTTTTGTACGATGATGTGAGAAGTAATGATAATACTTTGGTTTAGATCTGCTTATGTGAAGTGTAATTTTATGTTGTGTTTTATATTATGCAGGCTGCTGTGGGCACAATGGATGGCATTCTTGATACAGTCTCTGTGCCTCATGCTCTGCAACCTTTGATTGATCTTTTGAAATGTAATGGGAAGCTTATAATGTTAGGGGCACCAGACTTAGAGAAGCCAGTTGAATTGTCTGTTCTGCCTCTGCTTCTTGGTAAGTTCATAGCCCCCCCTTTCTCGTTCTTCCTTTCTCTTCCCACAGCACAAAGAAATAATAGAAAGAAAGGGTTTAAAAGCAGATTTCAGATGAGAAAAAAATGTATGGCTATTTCCCAGGCATCATAAATTTTTGTTATCATATGATTCAGCTAAAGTAATTTTGGTGGTAAATGAAATAATAAGTAAATAACTGATCATAATGGATAAATGAATTTATGAACTAATGAAAAATCCGTACAGGGACCTAAGTTCAAATGACATGATAATAGTTAAATGTAATGTTCACAAGATTGATATCATAAATAGTTTCAAGACATTTCTTCAAACAAGAAAACATTTCTGACACAAATACAAAGTCACTAATAGGTGCATGCTGTCAAGCTCACCAATAATGGTTGAAAGATTGGTTAAGTCCAAAAAATTTTTTTTGCCCAAGTCGAATTCACTTGTGATGAGATCCAAGTGAATTTTCAATTATAGGGAGGAAGCTTATAGCAGGAAGTGTGACAGGGGGCATGAAGGAGACACAAGAAATGATAGATTTTGCAGGTAAGCACAATATAACTGCAGCTGTTGAAGTTATTTCGATGAACTATGTGAACATAGCTATGGAGCGACTAGCGAAAGGGGATGTCCGCTATCGGTTTGTCATTGACATAGCAAACACCTTGACTACTTAACCAGTTCTAGTCTAAAACTTTATAATTTAATATGACATTGTCTCTAGCCTGTAATAAGAGGTCGCAGTTGTCAACTGTTCTTGTTCTCATAGAAGGATTGAAATGGAGTATTGTTGTGAGATTTCACTTTGATCACTATATGTAATTTTGAATCATGATTGTTGTGTACTATACCAGATCTTATGACGTTAGTTCCTTTAATATTTCTACCATTGTGTACTTTGAGTGTGTACTCAAGTTTCGGACTCCCCCCATTTTTATAGTTTCTAATGATTTCTTCTTATTGGAAAAATATTCCGCTCAATGTACTACACCATTTGAATCTATCATCCCGACTAGTAAATGGCACCAATCATATGTTCCCATGCCTAAAAAATGTAAGTTAAGTTGTGCCTAAAATGTATTAATTGTCAAAAAGAATTACAGAAGTATCATTTACAACCAAACTTCGGAGTTGAATAGCACAAAGAAGGTTTGTTAGAGTGAACATAATGCAAAAATAAAAAAGAAAAAAAATCAACTAAACATATAATTATACACAACAAGAACTTGATGCTAAACAGTATCTCATTATATTATTGTAGGATGATATGTGTTGCGGTGTTCAGAGGTAAAAGGCAGCATTGGCATTCAATAATGAATATCTAGAGCTACTCAAACAGAGGTTTTGTGCTTGCCCCTCTATGTGTTAGGGGGGTCAAGGGGTGTTTGGGGTGGATGGGGATGTATTATATCTGTCTATACACAAATATGTGGGCTACATAAGAATTTTATGCGAACCCGTCTTACAGACTAAAAAGAGACAACCAACAGAAGGCCATAAGACATTGTAAAAGAGTTCAGATGCATATCACGCACTTAGCAGTCCAAAAGGCAGAGAGTCAATGTAGGGCGTGAATAGAGCAGTTCCCCATAGTAATGCATAAAATGAACATCTATTCTTGTTACATGGGTAGCATTAGCAAGGTGTTTGAAATAAGTCATGGAGGCACATCTACATGAGAGCAGCAGCATTAGTAAGGAGATTGATATTAAATTAAGGAGGAAAATCTACAAGATCCCCAATTTGATTCTGCTAATTGGGCGTGTTGAGAGGGATGAACTGGGCACACACCTAATCTTCAATTTAGTTGCTTTAAATTCGAGTTACAATGACCCCTATAGATTAGCATCCTTTACTGTACTAAACTCTGAATTAGGATGCTCCCCCATACTAAATTTACTTGATTTTGTATCCCATCATTTATTACGGGAGACCATTTGAAAACAGTGGGTCTCCTTACCTTGATAGTGAATTATGGTAAGATTATGAACCCAAAAGTGTTTTTTTTTTTAATTTGGAACCAAGGGAATTGAGTGAATTTTGTAGGAAAATGATCCTAATCCATTGATGAACATCCAAAAGGCAATGCATATTTATTGCAATAAATAGTTCTTTTATGAAAGATGCAAAGAAAAAGAAGCTCCACAACTTAAAAGATAAACCCGTATAGATAAAGACATGGCGTTCAATTATGCATATAATATGTATGACTTTATGCCCAAAAGAAATGATAGAGAAAGTTCAAGTACCACTTAAATCTGCAAACTACTTGTCAGATGATGGTGTTGAAGATGATCTCTTTTGCTTTTTAAACCGAAAGACATAAACATATGCCGCGACAACCAGCAAAACGACACCCGTGACTCCACACACCAAGCTGGCCACCAACAACGCTCTCCTCACATGATCCCCACCACCACCACTACCACGACCACCACCACTGCCGCCGCCGCCAACGGTGGTGCTCCACCATGATTGGTCGCTCGTGTTTCTTGCTTCCGGCAAAGGCACATTCGGGGCTGCTGCGGAAAAGAAGGAGAGCATTTCTGGGTCGTTTTGTTTCGTTGTTGCTAGTGTTTGCTGGTGTGGTAGCCCATGTTCCGATGGCCGGAGTTCTCTACCTTTTGATTGTGTGATCGTTAAAATTGCGATCAGTGGCAAGTACAGTGTTAGTACGACATTATACCGCCAACAATTCTCCATCTATAAATCTTCTCTCTGTACGGTGTTCACCGCTCTCTCTCTCTCTACCCACAGAGGTTGTGCATTTGTGATCTTGTGTGTGTGTGGTGTTGTTTTGTGATTGTGTCGGATACAGAAAGCGCGTAGGTTGGGGATCTCCTCTGCGGCGCCGTCTCTCTCTCTCTCTCTGGTCCTCGGTTTTAAATGCAATAATGATATCAGTATTTAATTTGTTGGTGTGATGTGGGCTTATAGTTATTATTGGAGTGATGGTTTCACTCTATTTAATTTTAAAATTTATTATTAATTTAATAATAAATTTGAGCAATATTAGTTAGAGTATAATTCACGGACTAAATCAGCTACCTTTTTAACTTGTCAACTATTCTCGTCAAATGTGTTGGGGGAAGCGGGTACATATCGATTTTATAATAGATTCCTGTTAAATTACTCATATTTGATTCGTTTATCCATTCGTATCTAATGAATTGTGTCGTATAAAACTAATATATAAATAAATTGTATCATATTTTTTTTTGATTAATTTTTCTCGTACATAATGTATTTTTTAATTATATCGTGTCGAGTTCCCTAGTTTAAGAAAGATTCAAATTTTTTAATTTTATATTGTGTTAACAGATTGTGTTATATTTTGACATTCTTAATTGAAGTCGATTACTAATAAAAGAAAGTAATGAATTAAGTCAATAAATTATATACAAATAGTATTATCAATAAAAGATAAATTGGATTTAAATAATAAAATTACTCAAAAATCACTAACATTGGGGATTATCCCATTTGTCCACCATGGGTATCACATGCTACATCTTGCGGATAATTCAATAAATTTGAGAATATAAGTTGATAGAAATTGAGGTTTGGATCTTCTTACTAAATATGTGGAATTGCATATGAATAGTTTTTTTTTTTCAATTTTAATTAAGTTTAATTAAATTTGTTAGTACCAATTGATTCCAGTATAATAGAGAATGAAAAAAAAATTAAAAACTAAAAAATAATTATAATTTTTTATGAAAGAAATTAAAAAAAGGGAATTGAAAGGAAGTTTCAAAAAAAAATTTGGAATATTTATAAAGGAAGGGGAGTTTTTTGGAGAGATTTTTTTGACATATCTTAATTTAGGGAATTTCTAATGTAAGGAATATAAAGTTTTTAATAGTGTATTTAAAGTTACAATTTCAAGTAGTTTAATTGGTAATATGAACAAGCGGTAAATTTAGATGTTTTGAATTTAAATGTTGACAACTTCTTGAAGCTCTAATCCTGACATAAATAATCTGCTTTTAACCGGACTAAATAGGAGATTAATCGAGGTGTGTATAAATTAATAAGGATACCCCTGAATATTGAATCAAAAAAAAAAATTAATTACAATAGGATCAAACCAAGTTAAAATTTAGCAAGCTAAATCTTGACTCAATTTAGTCGAATTATATTTNAATGCCCCTGAATATTGAATAAAAAAAAAATTAATTACAATAGGATCAAACCAAGTTAAAATTTAGCAAGCTAAATTATGACTCAATTTAGTCGAATTATATTTTTTTATGATCAAATCTTATTTTTTAGATTTTACTAAGTCATAATTTTAATCATATTAAATTGTAGTATTATCTCAATAGATTAAAATTTCATAGAATATGTTACCTTCATACCTTTTTTTTTTTATGTCAAATGTCACATGGAAGGATCATCATGGGTTCGGTGGCATGGGTTGGTGTCATCATAAAGGTGTCTCCGATGTCTATCTTCTATCTAATTTTACAAGTATGAAATTAAAATTTTAATTTATAATAGTATAAAATTCATCTTAATTTGTTTTTTTTTTGTAAAAATATCACATTCTCTGTACGGTACTCAACACACTCTTAATACCAAACAATCCTGTTAGTTCACACTTATTTTTCTCTTCTCTCTCTCCTACATTTTTTCTTATTTTCTCTCGATTCACTTTAATTTTGATAGTCGTTTTAGGGAAAGGCTTTGTTACTAAAAAAAAATTAGGTACAGTACCGCCAATTACAATTTTTATGATAAAATTATATTTTTGAAATGAGAAGTTATAACTGCTCCAAAAAATGTCATAATCGATCACAGATATCCATGATCAATTATAAACTTTCGATATCGATCTCAACCCTTTATAATAAATTATGCCCTTTAAAAATTGTAACTAAAACTTCAAAAAAAATTATAATTTTCGATGCAATATCACCAAAAAACGTATCCGTCTTTTTATATGTCATTGTGTTTTCGGTTGTATGTCGGGGGGATTTACACTTTTTTCCATGAAAATCTGAAGTGTCTAGATCCATTATTGTGATGAGCTTCAATCACGCAATCAAAGAATACATTTTTCTACTGACATTACCCATTATTGATTATGTATATGCCTACCAACTTTGACATTATCCATTCTTCGGATTTGATTCATGTTCACGACATGTTCGAATAGTTTGTTCAAATTTGATCCTCAATTTTTTTTTTGTTGAAGCTTACGCTCGACTCAGACATAACTTTTATAATTATGCAAATCAAGCTTGAACTTGTTTTCGATCTTAAATTCATTTTTGTCCAAGATTTAGTTTGACTTTTTATTTGCATACAATATGCAATATGTATAGAATATACAATAGGCTCGTTTGATTTTTATATTTTTTTTTAAAAAAAAGATTGAATTTGGTAATTCAAGTTAATTCAGAATAAGTAAATAAATGGGCAATCAGTATAACTATTGTAGTTCAATGTTTGATAAGACATTAGATGGTGTGTGTATATATATTTATTTGGATCGATTCAAATAAAGCTTAAATTTGGTTGTTTGAGAAGGAACAAAGGTATAAGAGCTTCCATCTGAGTTGATTCCAAGCTGTTCATTAGTAATCTCTTCTCAATTCCTTCCTTTTTCCCATATATTCTTTTTTTATAGTCTTTTTTGTTGCTATTATTACACGAAAAATCTATTGTCATGCCCCACCTAGGGATAACGTAGGATGGGCAATGGACCGATCACTAAAGCCTTAACCAACTAATCCTGCGTATAATAAATAGAAAATACAATGAAAAATAAATAATAAAGTGATTCATTCCACGTATTTAATGAATACCAGATAAATAAACTAGACATCATCTAATATAATTATTAAATCCAAGTAAAACCATAATCAAATCATAAGGCTTACAAACTCCAAATATAAACAAAATTGTTCCCAAACAATTAAACAATTATCTCAAAACTATAAACAATGATTATTCTGAAAGACCTACAATAGAATAAATCTTCAAGTCCTCAAAGAATTAAATATTTGTGTGAGCACGACTGTCCATAAATAGCAATCACCTGAATGAGGTGTAAAAATAAGTCACACACTTATATCAGTACAACAAATTGTACCCCATCACTTCTCACATAATAATTTGAACAAAACGATCTCATATTCACAAATATCTTTATAAATGAAAATATATTTATAACCCAAATACTCACCCACACTTAATTTCAAATACATTTGTTATCTTTAGCCTGATAACTAGGCCACATCTCATCTTTGTTACCATTAGCCTGATAATTGGCTCTGTCGTTTGTCTTCACTAGCCTAATAGCTAGACCTATCATTTTTCATTACTAATTTGATGACTCGCCCTTATGTGCACATCCAAATACCGGTCATACTAGTATTCCTTCAATCTCATTGTCATTCAAACTTGGTAATCCGGTCACAGTCTCATAAAAACATGCTTTTAGCACACACACCTCAAAACTATCATTTTCTTCCAACACACACAAAATTCACCCTTTCATCACCAAAACACGTTTAAATAATGGCATAAGATGATCCTACATGTTTTTCAAAATTTACATGAATAATCACTCACAATTATAAACATTTAATTCCAACCCCAACCTCAAACATCAACATATATAACTGATGGTGTGTGTTGTACAATTGAGCAGATTTGTAACCTATAAGGGTCTATGGATCACTAGGAGACCCAGTCAGAGCTTATAGGTTCTCAAGAATTGAACAAGTACAATAGGGGATTGCAAACAAGGGAGTTTGTAATGGTTCACCAGCTCGGGAGTTCGACTAATCCACTCTCAAAGGAGTCTCTTGCTCCTGAAAAAAAATTTATTAATGAAAAGGGGGAGATTACATAGAATATTTTCTTAGGCTAGTTGTTTGTTATTTTTTGTGATGGATATGACTCTTACTTATAGCCTTCCAGGGCCTTGCCTAATCTTCTGGAATGATCCTTGCCTTCACCCTGTAACGGTTGCGCCTATTATGTGATTGTCATAGATAGCGCTGAGGTGATTGCGGCTTCCTTACCTAAATATAAGACCATTACAATTTATGTGTGGCACTTAAGCAGAAGTCAACTGTCATCCCTGCTATTCTTATGAGGGCGCTATTGCTGGGGAGGAGGTGCCAACCTAAACTCCCCCGGTTATCTGTGGTGAATTGTGTGATTCGAGCTTAGAAGGTTCGAGCTAAATACCTGATCTCAATCTTGGCCATATTTTGGGTATTATTAGTTGCACCCCAGTCCCTAACAATGTAGGCTTTGTCTTATGTGGGTTGGGGGTTGACTGACCCTTTGGTGGGCGAGGTCAGCTCGGTTTGTCGATTGACCTACCTTATGAATAGTTAGGTTTGCCCTTGGGATTTGTACGATGAGACGTTTCTCAATTTTTTCGGTATTGTAATCGTGTGAGGAGTCTTTTTTTTCTCGTTTCTTGCGCACGTTCATCCCTTCTGGTTTCACGTGTCCGTTCGTACACCTGCCTTAAATGCATTTGCAAGCGAAATCGCCTTTTTCCATCATTTCAAATTCTTTTAGCATTTTTCTCTCAGATACTCTTTATTTCCTCTTTCTTCATGTTCTCGTCTTCTGACTATTTAGGGTTTTGTTGGTCAGTGCTCAGACTCGTTCAAAAGCCTTCCTGAAGCTAGCTCTGCTCATCCTTTGAATCTACCTCAATTCATCGATTGTCAATCATCCTCAGTTAGGTACGTCTTCTGTTTTGCTTTTCCCCTCCTTCCCTTAGGGTTCCTGTCCACCCTAGATTCCACGAATCCAAGGTGGTTACTCCATTTTTGGATCTTTCATTTTTGTTATTTCAGGAGTCAGGGCCGTTCCCCGTCTACTCTTCCTCTCTTCTCAGACCCTTACATTACTATTAGGATCTTTCTCTTTGGTCATTGGAGTCTTGACCCCTAGGCTCTCAAAGACTATTTTTCTAACGTCCCTCTCCTTTATGCCTCTTTTAATCGTCCTTTCTCCCAGATTTCTATGTCTGCTTCTTTCGAAGCTACTACTCCGTCTGTTTCTCTTGCCATAGATGACTAATCTCTTGAGTTTGAAGTTCAAGCTCGTTGTAGAGGGCAATTTGTAGAGCCTGATAAGGCAGATGACCTGGGGGATGTGGGGGATGAAATAAATAACTTCCCAGACGTCGATGCCCTTGATGCCGAGGTCGAGGTAGAGATCCCTTTGCCTTTATTAGACCCCATTCCGAGATCTAAGAAGTCCTGAAAAGGGAAGTCTAAGAAAGGTAGGGCTCGGGCCTCTAGCTGTGCTGGGGATGCTGAATCCGCACCCTAGGTTTTAGACCTTGTGGGCTTCAGTGAGGTTACACCTTTTTTTTAGTGTCCTTTCTGCTAGATTTGGTTTCCCTAAGGGCATGCACTACTGGTATCCCCCACGTGGACATCAGATATGATATTGTTCTGCCAAAGAAGACCTGTTTCTTTGTTGCCTCTATCGAAAATGACCTCAGATTTCCTATACATCCCTTTTTCAAGTCTATTCTCCAACATTTCAATGTTTGCCTAGCCCAATTTTCTCCCAACTTCTGGAGTATTTTGGTGGGTCTTTTGATTTTGTTTAAGAAAAACGAGTTTGGTATCCCTTTAGTTCCCCTTCTCATGCACTTTTTTAACATTAAATTCTCCCATGTCGATGGCTTTCTGTATATCGCAAAGCGGGTGAGAACCCGTTCCCTGATTGCCGACCTCCCGAGCTCCCATAAGGGTTGGAAGAAACTCTTTTTTTTTTTGTGTTTTGGATAGAATAGGAGTTCAACCCAAAGGATGCCACCGACACACTTCTTGTGCCTCGGGCTTGGTCTAGCCCTGATAATTTGGGTAAATCTTTGTTGAGGTGATCTAGTCTTTAGTTTATGTGCTTCGCTTGCTAATTTTATTTTCTTTGTTGTTTCAGGTATTCACATCGACCTTGATGCAAACAATAGGATAATCCTGCTCGGCCTTAAGGATTGCCCTCCTGAAAAGTATTCTGGCTTCCTTATGCTTTCCGAGTTCACTCGGTATGGGTTCAGTCCTCCCAAGGTGAGAGTTGAGACTCCAATTCCAATATTTGTGTTTGGTGAAGGTGATTCTGTTGGTAAGGCTCTTTCCTTTTAACCCTTGTTCTATTTTTCTTCTCTTCTGTTTACTGATCTGCCTCCTCCATTTTCTTAGGCCCAATCTTCATGGCTCTAGATGATGATGTTGTGAAGGTTAAGGTGGCCTAGTTTAATAAGGAAAGGGCTGGAGGAAAATGCAAGGCCAAGGTCAGGTCTGGTGACGACCTGGGTCCTACTTCAAGGGTGAGAACACCTCCACCTGTATTTTCTCAAGTGATTCATTCATCCTCAACAATTCCTCAGAAGATTACTCCATCTGTGAAGGTTATGAAGGCTTCCCCTCCTCAAGGAGTTACTCCTCCATAGAAGAATTTTGTGGTGACTTCTCCTACCTCCACAGGGTTTGAGAGAACTGTTGGGGCTATAACTTTCTTTTTATCGACAAAGGTAACTGAAGCCCTAGAGTCCACAGCTCCTTTTATACGGGATCCTTCACCCTTGAAGCCTATTGAAGAGGTGTCTCATCAACAGCTCTTTGGCGCAACAAGGAGTTCTTTAGGTGGCCAAAGGTGCTCACTTATCAAGGATGTGAATCTTGCTACCAATGTTATTTTATTTCTTATCCCTAAATCTGACATCTAGGAGACCTCCTCCATGCCTCTATCTACCTCGGTTGCCACCGCTCTATATGAAGCAGCTTCGGTAAGTTCTAGGCTTTTTCCTTTTAATTTGGGTTTGGGTTTAGTTATGACTTTGCTAACTTTAAATCATCTTCATTTTTGTAGATGGAAATCCATGTAGGGGCCCTAGTGGGTAGGATCTAGGCTTTGAAGAAAGCTATCGAGGTGACCCAGAAGTCCTTAAAGGCCATTGAGCTTAAAGTCGCTGATTTGTCCTTTGCCAATTATGATTTGAGAGCTCAGATGGAAGACTTGAAAATCCAAATGCAAAGGCTAAGGTTGGAGAATAAGAACCTTAAGGCTAAGGTCAAAAAGGAGAGCAACGAGATCAAACTTAAGACGGATAGCCTGGTTCAAGCAAGAAAGGATGTTTTTAAGACCTGTAAAGCTATTCAAGCAGTGAAGGATGACCTCAAGGATCTTGTTGAGGTCAATGTTGTATGTTTAAAGGAGATCAAGGACAAAAGGGCCAAAGTGCTGGAGAGGGATACCAGGATTACTGAGTTTCAGGACGAGTGTGCCACGACCTAAGCCAAGGGCTATTTTGCTTTCCAAGTGCAAGCTATGGAAAAGTACCTAGATCAGGACTTCGACTTCGAACGCCCACTAGAAGAGAGGAGGAAGGATCAGCCATGGAGAATGAAGGTTCAACTGTGGAGAAGAAAGCTGGGGGAGGGTGGCTGAGGTAGAGAACCAACATAATTTTCAGTAGAAAATTTCAATACGTGGTGACAGGCAGGGGGAATAGCTCTCATGGCATTAAGAGAAGACCTACCCAAGAGTTGTATACTGAAGGGGCATATACAACCCGGAATCATAAAGTTGTTGTTGACTGACAGGGAGGGTCTCCTATTGTGAGGACGAATTGGATTGAGTCTAGGGGAAGTAACCTTTCTCCCGAGAATCCGAGCAAGTGAGTTCTTATCGGCTCAAGTTTGTCTCTGTTGATGTCCATTTTGTCAAAGACTGAGGTGAAGATATATCAGTAGAGCTTCCATTGTCAATAAGAACCCAATGGATAGTCTTGTTGACAATGATAGCTCCTACCACTAAGGGATTGTCATGGGGTTGTTGGTAGCCTTCCAAATCTGAGTCTGAAAATGTTATGTCCATGTTCAGCCGAGGTGTCTTGGACACAGATTGTATTTCTAGAATGTCTTCAGCTTGAATTTTTCGCATATGGTCCTTCTTGGCTGAACTAGTTTCTCCACCTCCAGCAAATTCTCCTGATATCACTTTGATTTCTCCCATGGGCTGCTGGTGTTATGGGGGAGCCTTCTGCTGGGGTGTAGGAGGTGGATAAGCTCAATTTTGATTGTCTTGGGCCACAAAGAGACGCAGTTGCCCCCTCTGGATCAAGAACTCAATCTCTTTCTTTAGTTGGATGCATTCGTCAGTGAGATAGTCGTGGTCTCGATGATAGTATTTTGTTATGTCCCATTTTGCAGGGTCAGCCTTCATCCGAGGTGGCCATCTCAAGAACTTCTCATTTTGTACTCATAAAGCACCTGTGACACAGTGGCATTAAATGGAGTGAACTGTCGTGTGACATACCTCGGTTGTAACTCTCCTGAGGTGGAGGACCTAGGCGATCTCTAATGTTGCCCCTACTTTTTGGTGATCGATCTTGGTCTCTTCTTGGAGATCATTCTCTTATCTTTTCTTGGGCTTCAGTCCTTTCTCTTCTCCTTTTCTCTATGGGTCGTAAAGCCACTAGTTTTTGAGAGAAAAGCTTTCTTGTTGTTAATGAACTTCTTTGCCTTGGTTAGGACCTCGACCATATTGGCTTATGGGTTCTTGGAGATAGAGAATGTCAGATCTTTTGATTGTATCCCCAATCTGGCAATAAAGGCAGTTTGGACAATTTTTTTGTCTAGAATATCCACTTTCAAGGACTCCAAGTTGAACCATTGGACATAGCTTCGCAAGGACTCACTCAGTTCTTATTTCACATTTAGTAAGTGATAGCTCGACTTTCGATAGATCCGAGCTCCAATGAAGTGTGATAAGAACGAAATGGAAAGTTCTCTGAATAAGGAAATAGATGATAAGGTCAACCTGTTGAACCAAGCTAAGGCCGAGCCCTTTAAGGTGATGACAAAAGCTCAACATCGCATTGGTTCTTGTAGGTAATGAGATGGTCCATGGGGTCCTTTGTCCCATCAAAGGTCTTCACGGAGTCCATCAACATCAGGGTTTTGCTTTTCATGACCTCCTTCATGTGGCTAAGCTCTTGCTATATTTATTTGAAGCATTGCTCCCATAATTGCTCCTTCCTTTCTTGAAGGAGTTTAGGGGCTCATCTCTGAAAGTTCCCCTATTCTGACTTTGACCCTCCTCATTCCTCTGAGCTCGACGGTGGATGTTGCCAACTGATTGCTGTGCTAGTTCTCCTTCATAGTTTCCCTTAAGGGATTGAATTGTTGATGTTCCCCATGTTAGGGATCATCCAGGGGGTGTTGGGTGCGAATGAGGTTTAACAACTCCTCATTTTGCTGGAAGAGATGATGGTTAGCTTGACGAAGGGGCTCGAGTTCATTGTTTGGAGGGAAATCCTCCATTGGTGGATTAATCTTAGGATTAGGCAAGGGATTTAGAGGGTTTTCCCGCTATCTTTTAGTGGCAATTTCTTGTTGGTTCTGTAAACGTGGGTTTAGTTGATTTCTACTCATGTTGCACGTAGAAACCATCAATTACTGAAGCAATCAATAAAATTTTTAATAGGAAATAGACGTTTCCCCTAGACGGTGCTAATTGATGGTGTGTGTTGCACAATTGAGCAAGGTTGTAACCTATAAGGGTTTGTGGATCACTGGGAGACCTAGTCAGAGCTTCTAGGCTCTCAAGAATTGAACAAGTACAATGGGGGATTGCAAACATGGAGCTTATAGTAGTTCACCAACTCAGAAGCTCAACTAATCTACTCTCAAATGAGTCTCTTACTCCTAGGGAAGATTTTATTGATGAAAATGAGGAGATTACACAGAATATTTGCTTAGGCTAGTTGCTTCTTGTTTTTTGTGAGGGATATGCCTCTTATTTATAGCCTTCCAAGGCTTTGTTTGATCTCCTGGCGTGATCCTTGTTTCCTCCTTATAACGATTGCGCCTATTATGTGATTGTCGTGGATAGCACTGAGGTGGTTGCAGCTTCCTTTCCTGAATATAAGATCGTTATGATTTATGTGTAATGCTTCGATGGAAGTCAGCTGTCATCCCTGCTATTTTTATGAGGGTGTTGTTGCTGGGGAGGAGGTGCCGACCTAAACTCCCCTGGTTATCTGTGGTGAGCTGTGTGATTCGAGCTTAGAACGTCTGAGCTGAATGCCCGAGCTCAACCTTGGCCATATATTGGATATTATCACGGACCCACAAGTTTAATATATAAAATCCTCTCAAAAGAAATAGTAAACTACTCATCTTAGTTCTTAAATTCCAATTCAAAACCCTCTGAGATTATGTTGCTTCCTTTAAAGGTGATGCTACAACCATTTGAGATTATGTTACTATATACTGAGGTAAATTTACTATATATGGAGGTGAGATTATAACTTTTTAAGGTAAGATTATAATCTTTTAAGGTAAAAGTTAACACTTTTGAAGGTAATGCTACAACAATTTGAGGTTATGTTACAAATTGTAGAGGTAAGTTATCATTTCTAGAGGTGAGGCAAGGCTACAACCATTTAAGATAAAGTTGCGACCTTTGTTAGTGATGTTACAACCATTTGATGTTAGGTTATAATCTATACAAATAAAGTTATCATCTCTAGAAATGGGGTTACAATTTTTTGAGGTAAGTTTATAACCCTTTAAGATAAAATCACTACTTTTGTAGGTCATGTAACAACTATTTAAGATTTAGCGATGACTTGTTTAGGTAAATTATCACTTTTAGACGTGAGATTACAACCTCTTGAAATAAAGGTATGAACCTTTAAAGTAAAGTTATCATTTTTGGATGCAATGCTATAACTTGTAGAGGTAAAGTTACAACCACCATTAGAGATGAGGTGACAACCTTTTGAGGTAAGGATACAACCCTTTAAGTTAAAATTACCACATCATAACCATTTGAGTTTATATTAGACCTTGTAAAGTTAAAGTTACCACTTCTAAATGTGAGGCTATAATCTCTTCAAGTAAAACTACCACTTCTAATGGTTAGGTTACAAAGGTTTGGTTACAAATGGTAGAAGTACAATTATCACTTTTAGAGGTGAGATAAAGTAATAAAACTTTTAGGTAAAATTACCACATTTAAAGGTGATGTTACAATCATATGAGGTTAAGTTAAAACCTACAAAGGTAAAGTTAAAACACCTTCAACGGTGAGATAACGTTACTACACTTTAAGGTGAAATCACCACTTTTGGAGGTGATGTTATATACTTGTAATACCTGTAGAGGAAAAGTTACTACCTCTATAGGTGAGATTACAACCATTCAAGTTATTTCCAAATGTTAGTGGTATATCCCAAGAGTTTGGGATCTATAACAAATTTTTGGGATAGAAATAAAACTACTAGCAAAATATTTGGGATCGATCCTAAACCTTGAATATTTTTTTTTTTTTTGGCAATGAACCTAATTTTTTTAATATCATTCAATTATACATTAAGTTTTGTCATATTAACATTCCATTAATCGGATTAAAATTAAATTGAACTTTATTGCACAAAATTTACATTACTCAATTTTATCTTCAATTTTATTTATTAACTTTTAATTTTATAAAATTAACACCAAATTAACCTTAAATTTAAGCAAATTTACATTCAAATTTATCAATTTAAAGTTCAATTCCACCAAATTAACATTTAATTTCATCCAATAAACATTCAAAATATATTAAATTAGCCTTCAATTTCACCAAATCAATATTCAAATTCATCGATTCAATTTTTTTCAATTAATATTCAATTTCATCAATTTAAATTTATTTTCATCAAATTAGCACTAAATTGGCCTTGAATTTATATAATTAACATAAAATTTTGTCAAATTACCATACAATTTCAACAAATTATCATCATCTAATTAATATCAAATTTCATCAAATTAATGCAAAATTATTATTAATTTAAAAAATAATTTCATCAAATTAACACTAAAATGACATTAAATTTTATCTAAATAATATTTAATTTTCTCAATTTAATACAAAATTAACCTTCACTTTCACCAAATTAATATTTGAATTTATAAATTCATCAAATTAACAATAATGAAAATTTAAAAATTAAAGATTATCTAAGTAACATTTAATATCATCAAATTTTACAAAAAAAATAATATTTTGTTTCATTAATTTATATTTAAATTTCATTAAATTAATATTTGATTTCAACAATTTAACAATATGTATCATCACATTAGCTTCCAATTTTGTCAAATCAATTTTATTAATCCAAAATTTATTTTCATCAAATTAATAAAAAATTGAACTTCACTTTCATAAACTTAATATTTTGTTTCATCCAATTAATTTTTAATTCTTCAAATTAACACTCAATTTCATCATTTTAAAATTTAATTTCTGTAAAGTAATTCTAAATTTGAACTTTAGTTTACATAATTAGCCTATAGCTCAATTATATATTCAATTTTACCTAATTAAATTTATATTCATCAAATTAATATAAAATTATACTTCAATTTCTCAAAATTAACATTTGAGAAAATTAAATGTTAAATCGATGATATTGAATCTTCATTCAATTGTATTGAAAGTTAATTTGATTACATAAGAGTGCTAATTTGATGAAATTGAATTTTAATTTGGCATAAATGAATATCAATTTAAAAAAATTCATTTCATATTGAATGTCAAAAAATAATAAACTAGCCAAAATATTGAAAGTTAATGCTCTCGGACTGTCACAATTATGTCTTTGCGGCTATCGCACTTAATTTGAGAAAATTGAATATTAAATTGATGAATCTAAATATAGATGTGATAAAGTTGAATATTTTGGTGTTGTTTGAAGAATTTAAATTTTTCATTGATGAATTTGAGTGTAACTTTCATAGATCGAATGGTAATAAATTAAAAATGTTAAATGATGTATTCAAGTGTCAACTAAATGTTCATTTTATAAACTTGAATGTTAATTTTATAAAACTGGATAATCCCTTTCTTACCCTGCCTTTGGACTCGTATTTTGTTCGTACACAATCAACGGAGGCCTCTTCGACATATGTTGCAACGTCTTCAATGGCATGCTCTTATTTCGTCTTTCCCCGAATAAGTTATCAAATTTGGTGCTTTTTGATCCCCAATTGCTATGGGAAACAAAGGACGAAATACAATCGATTCCTCCATTTAAGTGGTTCTCGCTTCAAAAATCATTGTTCCACTCTTTGACAATATGAAAAAACCAAAAGCTTTGCCCTCCCTCTCTATCTATCCAAGGGATGGAAGGGCAGAGGCCTTTGGTGTCCCCTCCAGTCAAGAATTGGGGTCTCACAATCACTAGTCAATATACTTTTCTCTCATGTCTTTCTTCGTTCATGGTTTGATATTCTAGTGTCCTAGGCGTAGAGGAACCATCCGCTAGGTGCATCTCTTCCTTAACTCTTGTTGAGTAAGATGTTCTTCTTCTCTTATGAAAGCCACATCTTTTTCTTTTTTGACTTCTTTCTTGGACTCTCTACTCTGTTCCCTTTCTCTCTTTTGTCGAGTCTGCCTTATTCCTTATTCTGAGGGCTTTGTTTATTAACTTGCTTAATGTATAGTGGATCAAGAGAAGACTATTGAAGTGCTTGCATACTTCCTTTAAGCTTGCTTTGGTACCGAAAAAAGAAAATTGAAGGTCAATTTGCAGTTAATTTGATGAAATTAAATTTTAAAGGAATCAAATTGAAAGTAATTAAATAAAATGGAATGATCTTGAATGTTGATACATAAAATTGAAGGTTGATTTGGTATTATTTTACGAAATCAATTTCTATATTAATAAAATTAAATTTTAATTTGATAAATTGAATGTTAAATTAATTATTTTGAGTATTAATAAAATTGATTGAATAGAATTCTATTGACTTTTAAACTGCATGTGAACTTGATTAATTTGTATCTTTATTTGAATAAAATGGAATCTTATTTTAATGAATTGAATGTTAAATTAATGAATTTAAATGTTAATTTAATGAAATCGAAGGTTAATTTGGTATTAATGTGATGAATATAAATTTTAAATTACTTAATTTGAATACTAATTTGATGGTAATTTGATAAATTAAATGTTAAGTCTTAAGAAAGAAGACATGCTTAAAGTTTTGATGATTGAGATTATTATGTCATAACAAACACAACTTTTTTTTATACAGTTCCGAATTTAATATAGGATCATTCCTTTTAAAAACAAATGTTAATTTGATGCAACTAAATGTTAAATTGCTAAATTCAAATGTTAATTTTATAAATTGAAGATTAATTGATGTGAATTTGATGAAATTGAATAAATAGAATGCTAATTAAATTGATAAATTTAAATTTTAGTTTAATAATATTGAACGCCCAATTAATGTTAATTTGATAAAATTGAATTTTAAGTGATTGATTCAACTATTTATTTGGTGTTAATTTAGTTGTTAATTAAATGATACAAAAATGTTAATTTGGTGAAATCGAATGTTCAATTTATGAATTTTATTGTGAATTTAATGAAACTGAAATTTTAGGGTCCGTTTGGTAACGGTTCGATTTTCAATTTTTCCGTTTTTATTTTCAATTTTTTAGAAAACATGAAATTCAAACTCGTTTGGTAACCATTTTAATTTTTTTTTTTAACTAAAACCGTTTTTAAATTTGTCTCAAATTTTGGAAACCAAAAAAAGTCGTTTCCAAAAAAAAATAGAACCGGAAACGGACGGATGATATTTAATGAAATCCTACCATCGAGTCTTATTAGCAACAAAATTAAGCCTCCTACCAAAAATCCCTCAAACAAAAATATTTAAGTTAAGTTAACAAACGTAACTTTAATTTTTTTAGACATTTAATGAGGTCCTACTATTGAATCATATTTATTTATTTTTTTAAAATTAAAAATCGAAAACGTTACCAAACACAAACTTAGTTGAGTTATAATTGAGTTATAAAATGTGGAGGTAAACTTATGGCTTATCACAACCTTGTGAGCTAAGGTTAATACCATTTAAAGTAAAGTTATACCTTCTTTGTAGGATTTGGGATTAGCTTACTATTTGCAAAGTTACCTTAACTAGAAGAAGAAACCTTTGTAGCCGGATCACAGGTAACAGTAACACGTTGTTCACTTTACTACCACATATATTCTTGGTACGGTACCGACATTTGGGTTGTCTGTACCTAAAGTGTTCTCCCTCACGGAATTGTCTGGAGCAATAGTTCTCTAGCTCAATAAATAATTTAATTGATCGGATCAATTATATAATAAAAAAATAAAAAAATATATATACTAATTATAAAACATCATAATTTAACTAAAAAAATATATAAAATAAATCTAAAATACATATAATTTATAATAAAATTAATGAAGTTGGCATCAAATTTGACTCTCTAACATATGAACCATATCTTGGAAGACCCGAATGGACTCCTCAAAACAACAATTCCTTGCCAACCCAGAAATCATTGTATTCCAAAGAACCGTGTCCGACTCAGAAATTCCTTCATACACCTTATACGCATGGCCAACCTTAGAAAAACTAGAATACATGTCCACCAAAGCAGACCCAACAAACATCTGAGCCATACCCGTCAACTATTACATGCCCATGAAGGACAATCCCAACTTTTTTATACCCAAACGAAGAATTTACAGTCTGATTTGATAGATTAAGAGCATGACACATATTTTACCGTGATGTAACAGTCTGATCTGATAGAAGCAAGTAAAGGGAGGAGATGACAGCAGAGATCAGGGGAGAGAGATCGTCTGGGTTCCTCGCTGGTCGCTAGTCGCAGTCACCTAAGTTCCTCGCTGGTTGCCTGGTCGCTCGTTGCTGATCGGTGGTTGCTGCTCCCTGGTATGCTGATCACTGGTTGCTGCTCGTTGGTCGCCTGGAGTGGTGGCTGGCTTCTGCGATGTAGGGCAAAAGAATGGCCCAAATAATTTAATTTTTCATTTGTCTTCAAACCTCCCGATTTTTAAAAAATCGCCAAATTGACGGTTTTTTATAAAAGGCGACCGATTTTTATATTTTTAGCGGATTCTATTTCTTATACGGTCTAATTAGAAACCAAACTGATTGAAATTTTGGGTCATGATTGAACCGGTCCGATCGACTGGTCAGATCCGATTCTTATAACACTGGTTTGGAGATTAGGAAAAGTTGTTGTATATCACCGTTAAATCATGTGTGGAGTTTATAATCAAGTTGAGCTTATCAAACTCTTTTTTTAAAACAAGTCTAATAAATTATTCAAGAACGACTCGTTTAAGAAATAGGCTGAGCCCAAATAACTCGATTATTTTATATATAAATGAATCGAGTTTTACAAGTTTGAACTGAGTTTTTTTAGTCTCGTTTTTTAAATATAATCTAAAAAATTATTCAAATTCAACTCGTTTAGTGTACGAGTTGGGTCTTACCCAAGTCAAATTCAAACAACTTGGTTCAATTATTAACCTTAATTATGTGATCACGCCGAAACAGTGTAACTGTCCATTAATAATATCACAAGTGTACAAAGTTTGTTACTTAATTACTCACACTGTCTGACATTTGAAATATTATACACAGACTATCTGAAGTTTGTATGCATATAACACTTAGACTCCTACCATCAATATCCGTTAGTATATTTGTTAATAAATTACATCCAGATCCCTAAAGTTTGTAGACGTATAATATTTAGATCTCTCAAGTTTATAATGTTATACTTAGACAAAAAATACTTCAATTAAAGATAAAATATCAAATATTTTAAATTTTACAATCAAAATTCATGTATTATTGTATCATTTATTGAAATAAAATCAAAAAAAAAAATTTATTTTTTTCTTAAAAAATTGTAATTAATATACAATTATACTATATATTGGTTGTATATTCTTTTTTAACTACAGGAGGCTGCAACAAATTATACCGATACTCTAACAGCACATAAACATCACATACAAATCAATTTTAGTTCGCATATTTTAAGAGGTTTGGTATGAACTTTTTATTTTTTTTGTTTTAATACCAATTTATTTGACTCAATTAATTTTATTTTTTCTAAATCATTAAGGCGAATCCAATTGAAAATATTCAATATATATATATATATATAACTAACATGCAAAAGTAAAAAAATAAAAAATTCAGGGTAGGTCTAGACCTCTTCCTCCCTCTGCCGTTGTTGTCCATCACGGAATTTTTTGGAGATTATGAAAAAATATTAGATATCACTGATACATCATATGAACACGTTGATACATTATAATTGTCCATTAATAAAATAATATATTAACAAATAAATCTTACACAATTAAGTAATTATCTAACAATTACTCACGAAGAAAAATGGGGTACTTTAATCACTTAATTTGTTTTTATTTAATAATTATATCATGTCAATGTAATAATACTGTGTAACCGTGACAGCAACATTTACTCCCAGATCAGGTAGAGGTGGGCATGTGATAACATCCAAGTCTTTCTGGCAGTGTTGTCGTTGGACTTCAGGACACTCGTCAGACAAAGAATCTTGCCAAAAATAAACGTTTCGTACAACGAAATTTTACACCATACAAAGAAGGTAGTTAGTTAAGACTTGGACTACGGGCTGTTGGATAACATTACTTAAAAACTTAAAATTAAATATTTTAATTACTTAATAGATTAAATTTTTCTTTTTTTTGCTGGTTAAAAAAAAGGTGAGAATAAAAAAGAGCGTTCAGCGACCACCCCAATAAACCCTCACCGGTGGGATCATAAGACCCCTGATCGAGCCTACAACACCTCTCGAGATCAGACATAACTAAACTAATATAGCGACCAACCACCAAACCTCAATGGGGACTTTTAGACTCGAACTCCTAACCTCAAGATGAAAATTAAGGTCGGTATCCCACTAGACCACCCTACTTGGNAACCTAACTAAACTAGTATAGCGATCAACCACCAAATCTCAATGGGGACTTTTAGACTCGAACTCCTAACCTCAAGATGAAAATTAAGGTCGGTATCCCACTAGACCACCCTACTTGGTGGTATAGATTAAATATGTTTGATANGACATAACTAAACTAATATAGCGACCAACCACCAAACCTCAATGGGGACTTTTAGACTCGAACTCCTAACCTCAAGATGAAAATTAAGGTCGGTATCCCACTAGACCACCCTACTTGGTGGTATAGATTAAATATGTTTGATAACCTAAAACTCATACTATTTAATA
The DNA here is from genome assembly GCA_963454935.2 of Ilex paraguariensis. Lineage (NCBI taxonomy): Eukaryota > Viridiplantae > Streptophyta > Magnoliopsida > Aquifoliales > Aquifoliaceae > Ilex > Ilex paraguariensis. The sequence continues at coordinate 902,336 of CAUOFW020001258.1, forward strand.
TTTTAAGCACTTCTTCAAAATAGACTAAAATTTTAAATAGCAAGCAACCTACTTATCACTTAATGCTAAAAATTATAATCAGTAAAGATTTTATCAATTTTTCATAGTGGATAAATATACCATCACCATCATTGTGTCATTGTCACCACCATTATTACCACCACTGTTACCACCACCNATGTTTGATAACCTAAAACTCATACTATTTAATATTTTAAGCACTTCTTTAAAATAGACTAAAATTTTAAGTAGCAAGCAACCTACTTATCACTTAATGCTAAAAATTATAATTAGTAAAGATTTTATCAATTTTTCATAGTGGATAAATATATCATCACCATCATTGTGTCATTGTCACCACCATTATTACCACCACTGTTACCACCACCATTTTGCCACCATCACCACCACCATTGTCGACGTCGCCACCATTACTACCACCATCATTGTTGCCACCACCTCCACAACCATCACCACCACCATTGTGTCATTGCCACCACCAGTACTATTATATTATCGTCGCCACTACCATTGTGCCACCGCTATCACCACCACCACAACCACCATTGTGCCACCACCACCACCACCATTGTCACCACCGTCACTACCATTGTGTCCCGCCACCACCACCATAGTGGTGCAGCCACTACCACCATCACTCTCAGCACCATTACCATTGTGTCACTGCCACCNCATCACCACCATTGTGTCATTGCCACCACCAGTACTATTATATTATCGTCGCAACTACCATTGTGTCACCGTTATCACCACCACCACAACCACCATTGTGCCACCACCACCACCACCATTGTCACCACCGTCACTACCATTGTGTCCCGCCACCACCACCATAGTGGTGCAGCCACTACCACCATCACTCTCAGCACCATTACCATTGTGCCACTGCCACCACCATCACTACCATTGTCGCCACCACCTCCACCACCACCATTATGTTGTCGTCACCATCACTACTATTATGTTATCGCCACCACCTCCACCGTTGTCGCCACCACTATTACCACCATTTGTGGTGGTGGTGATAGTTATAAGACAGTTGTGAAAAAATAGTTAAAGAGAATAACAAAATTAGAATAATAATAATTTTTAAACTTTCAACTCCTTATATTTAACAAACAGTTTGATTAAATTTAATACTTAAATTTCAGTTGATAACAAACAGTATGTGAATTAAAAAAATTCAGCATTCAAAACTTCAAATTTAATTTTTAGTGTTCACCTTTTAGTTTTATCAAACACCACCTACGATAGTGAACTAATAATTTTGGTAACCTATTTCTAATTTTTACCTTTTTAATGGTTTATTTTTATAATTTTTATGAGTTAGTTTATAATTAAAAATGTTATTATTTTTGTGGATAATTTATCACTTTTATAAGTATTTTTACCATTATTATAAGTGTTTTTATCACATTTGTGATAATTATTTTTACCACTTTTTTTTTAGTACAAAAAATTTATCACATTTATTGGTATTTTTATTATATTTGTGGATATTTTTATTACATTTGTAGTTTTTTACCACTGTTGTGATAACTATTTTTATCATTTTTTAGAGTACTCCAATAATGGTAAAAAGACCCACAAATATAATAAAAAATAACCACAAATGTGGTAAATAGAGGTATGGTATCGAAATATTTTTTTTTTTGTACCATAGTCAAGTCCAGTTGCTTATATTCAATTAGGGAAAGGCTACTACACTTGCTAAATTTTCTTACTAAATTTTTCATCACAAATGTGTGATACAATCACGTGGGGGATTGCATTTCCATTCACAACAACTGGAAAATCAAGAAGAGATCAGGTTACAAGAGAAGTACTTATGCTGCATATGCTGTTCTTGCCCAAGAATCTATGAACTATAGCAATTTTGTGCTGGACTTTATGTAGAAGTGCATATGCAATATGATAGCCCCCAGTCATGTTAATTTTACCATGAGACTCGATGGACTTGGAAGGATCTACAAAATGGAGCATAATTGCAAAAAAAATAAAAATTGTGAGAACTATCGCTACTTTTACAGTACGAAACAGTTTTTTTGTAAATAAGGTAAACTGCATATATTTAACCATCCTTTTCTCTCGTGACTAAAGCCTCGTGTATTGAAGTCGCAGTTTCTTTCAAGAAATTGCTCCCTCCCTACGAGATATCATTCGAGCAGTAGCAGGAAAGAATTGTACCCAACACTATTAGAAATCAGCATATTTCTTTAAATGGTGTAAAACCCCTAACTGTGTTCTCTGCCGACAAAAGATCTAAAGTCCATTTCAGTGAGTAATTCATGTCGGGTCAAAAAAAGAAAAATGGTTTAGAAGTATATCAGAAATTTTATTTCTGAAAGAATGGCAATAGAAAAAAAGAGATAGACATACATTGACTAAAACATACCGAAAGATGTCAAAACACATCAAAATACCTGATAATTTAGAGATTTTTTATAGTCAATCACTATTCATTTCAGTTTTCGTAGAAATCAAAGCATTATGATCGTTTAGGTGGAAACCAAGTGACATTTTCATCCTTACAACCAGCACCAAACTATTCATATCCAATGCCAAATTCATAGGAATATACATTAGATTTTGCACATATNTACTGTTGTGATAACTATTTTTATCATTTTTTAGAGTACTATAATAATGGTAAAAAGACCCACAAATATAATAAAAAGTAACCACAAATGTGGTAAATAGAGGTATGGTATCGAAATATTTTTTTTTTTGTACAATAGTCAAGTCCAGTTGCTTATATTCAATTAGGGAAAGGCTACTACACTTGCTAAATTTTCTTACTAAATTTTTCATCACAAATGTGTGATACAATCACGTGGGGGATTGCATTTCCATTCACAACAACTGGAAAATCAAGAAGAGATCAGGTTACAAGAGAAGTACTTATGCTGCATATGCTGTTCTTGCCCAAGAATCTATGAACTATAGCAATTTTGTGCTGGACTTTATGTAGAAGTGCATATGCAATATGATAGCCCCCAGTCATGTTAATTTTACCATGAGACTCGATGGACTTGGAAGGATCTACAAAATGGAGCATAATTGCAAAAAAAATAAAAATTGTGAGAACTATCGCTACTTTTACAGTACGAAACAGTTTTTTTGTAAATAAGGTAAACTGCATATATTTAACCATCCTTTTCTCTCGTGACTAAAGCCTCGTGTATTGAAGTCGCAGTTTCTTTCAAGAAATTGCTCCCTCCCTACGAGATATCATTCGAGCAGTAGCAGGAAAGAATTGTACCCAACACTATTAGAAATCAGCATATTTCTTTAAATGGTGTAAAACCCCTAACTGTGTTCTCTGCCGACAAAAGATCTAAAGTCCATTTCAGTGAGTAATTCATGTCAGGTCAAAAAAAGAAAAATGGTTTAGAAGTATATCAGAAATTTTATTTCTGAAAGAATGGCAATAGAAAAAAAGAGATAGACATACATTGACTAAAACATACCGAAAGATGTCAAAACACATCAAAATACCTGATAATTTAGAGATTTTTTANTTTACCACTTTTTTTTTAGTACAAAAAATTTATCACATTTATTGGTATTTTTATTATATTTGTGGATATTTTTATTACATTTGTAGTTTTTTACCACTGTTGTGATAACTATTTTTATCATTTTTTAGAGTACTCCAATAATGGTAAAAAGACCCACAAATATAATAAAAAATAACCACAAATGTGGTAAATAGAGGTATGGTATCGAAATATTTTTTTTTTTGTACCATAGTCAAGTCCAGTTGCTTATATTCAATTAGGGAAAGGCTACTACACTTGCTAAATTTTCTTACTAAATTTTTCATCACAAATGTGTGATACAATCACGTGGGGGATTGCATTTCCATTCACAACAACTGGAAAATCAAGAAGAGATCAGGTTACAAGAGAAGTACTTATGCTGCATATGCTGTTCTTGCCCAAGAATCTATGAACTATAGCAATTTTGTGCTGGACTTTATGTAGAAGTGCATATGCAATATGATAGCCCCCAGTCATGTTAATTTTACCATGAGACTCGATGGACTTGGAAGGATCTACAAAATGGAGCATAATTGCAAAAAAAATAAAAATTGTGAGAACTATCGCTACTTTTACAGTACGAAACAGTTTTTTTGTAAATAAGGTAAACTGCATATATTTAACCATCCTTTTCTCTCGTGACTAAAGCCTCGTGTATTGAAGTCGCAGTTTCTTTCAAGAAATTGCTCCCTCCCTACGAGATATCATTCGAGCAGTAGCAGGAAAGAATTGTACCCAACACTATTAGAAATCAGCATATTTCTTTAAATGGTGTAAAACCCCTAACTGTGTTCTCTGCCGACAAAAGATCTAAAGTCCATTTCAGTGAGTAATTCATGTCAGGTCAAAAAAAGAAAAATGGTTTAGAAGTATATCAGAAATTTTATTTCTGAAAGAATGGCAATAGAAAAAAAGAGATAGACATACATTGACTAAAACATACCGAAAGATGTCAAAACACATCAAAATACCTGATAATTTAGAGATTTTTTATAGTCAATCACTATTCATTTCAGTTTTCGTAGAAATCAAAGCATTATGATCGTTTAGGTGGAAACCAAGTGACATTTTCATCCTTACAACCAGCACCAAACTATTCATATCCAATGCCAAATTCATAGGAATATACATTAGATTTTGCACATATCATTTAACAACTCAAAACACATCCCAGCTGGTTTTAGTTTTTGTCAGCTCTCTCGCCAATCCATGACAGTATCACCTCAAACACTCTCTGCACACTTTCATTTGGTTCACCAATCATCTGATGCCACATGCCTTCAACAATCTTCAAGCTCTTGTCCTTACTTGCTACTGATTCATAAACAAACTTAGCAGATTCAGAATCACAAACCTTATCAGCCCCACCATGCAATATTAGCATTGGAACCTCAAGTTCATGGCAATTCCTCTCTATATATTCACAAACTCTCAGAAACTCCAGTGCAGTGGCTGCCCTTGGCTTCATATTTGCCAAGCTCTTTGGACTCTTTACATGCAACTTTCTCTTCCAATCCTCCTTATATGCTATTTTAGAAGGAGGTTTTGTGATCCAAATCTTCCAACGGGGCGCGATAAAGGCTGCCACAGGAAGTAGCTTCTCAATAGGCCACACTGGTCTCATCTTCTTTGAAACTCCACACATAGCTCCACTTAGTATCAAACCATTCCACTCAGTTCTTTGCTCTAGGCATATTAGCATTCCAATTGCACCACCAAGAGACTCACCATATAAGAAAGCTGGGAGTTTCGGGTGGTTGGCTCGTGTTGAATCAAAGAATTGGATGCAATCGCGAACTACAGGCTTAATATCTGGGATGTGAGCGCGTAGACCATCGGAGTAGCCATGGCCTTGGAGGTCAAGAGCACAAACATAGAACCCAGCTTTTGCTAGGGCGATCGCAGTTAGCTCAAAGAGCCAGCTGCTCTCTGAGCTGTAGCCATGGACCATGGCTACAAGGCCTCTTAGCTGAGGGGTGGTGGCATTGGGGCACCAGGACTGAGTGAAAATGTTCATGTTCTGTTTGTTTAACATGAAGCTTTCTTGGTGGAGTACTTGGTGTTTTTTGTAGAACTCTTCCTTTGTAAGGTCTCCATAAGGGCTGTTTCCATTAGCTTGGTGAATTGGATGAGCCATAATATCTGATTTTTAACTAGTTTACAAATGGGACTCTGAATGATATATTTTATAAACTCTCTCTCTCTCTCTCTCTCTCTCTCTCTCTCACAGTCACATTTCTTGATAGGTATATGTTAATTAATGATCAGTTGGCAGCTTTTTCTCCCAACTGTCTTATATTAAATGGAATAAGGACACATATCAAACTCGTTGCTAATACTAAGGACACATTAGACTACTGAATTTTTTGGTTGGTTGCTAACGAGGGGTTCATTGTCATCTTTGGAAGGGATATGTGTCGAAAATCTAATGAAAATTGAGAAAAAATTTGGTATTTTGATTTTGAAGTATGAAAATTTTTATTTTTTTTTATCACTTATTCGTTTTGATCTTTTATCATTGCCAAAACATCTCCAAAAATTTTGATCCTTGTTTTATCTAACGTGCAATTATGATAAATCTCTTGTGGTAACTCTAAAAGGACATTAACCTTAAAGTGAACTCGTACCCAACTTGTCACCTTTGTCAATGGTGTAATTTAATAACTAGCAGTGAGAAAGTGTGGATTCAATCCACAGTTTCATGTAAACCATGATATGTCACAAAACATGTTAAAAACGTATGGTAAAAAGAGAGAAAAATTTGAAAAACTACTGTACTCTGGAAATTGATTCCAATTCCATCTAGAGGTCCTCTATTATTGCACATCCACCTCAGCAAATGAAGAAGACAGCCTCACATCAACATCATTAAGAAGCAACTAATTAAAGTTGGCTTAATCCATTCTACAAGTGGTCCAACAGCAAATTAATCACTGCTTGCTCCAGTAATTCTCCCCCAGAAACTTGCCTTTCTTAAACCCTGGAATTCTTCTGTTTCTAGTGATCTTTTTGATCTTACTGATGTGTGATAACAGTTTGGAGCTTCATACTTGTACACCTTTGCAAATGTGAATGAATACTTTATCTAGCCAAAAAAAATTTGAAGTTGGATTTATATGTTCATTTTAATTTTTTGGTGTGATGTAGCTTTACTAGAACATCTTTTACCTCTAGTTTTTGGTGTCAATCGGGTCAAATTGTGTCATACTCGGGCCATATTATTTTAGGTTTGTGTCACATTAATATCGTGTTTGTGTTTATATAACCAATTATCCAAAAACTGTAGGTCTAAATTTGGTTATGAGGATGCAACTTCTCAACCACTTGGGCAACCCCATTATCTCAACTTTGGCACAACTTTAGTGTCCCTAATAATTAAACATTCAAGACAACTGTTTTTGTGAGCGTTTAATTGAAGAGGCAGTTTTTCTACATTGAATAGGGACCTGTAAAGCACAAATCCAATTGACAATCTACTTAAATTCTCACAACCATTTATGCACAAAACTATGAGCTGTTGTTCAGTGGGTTTTGGACATGCTGAGTGAAGTAATTAAGGGCACCAGGAGGGTGCATAAACTCTCTGTGACTGTGGGTATATACTTAGTGCTCGTTTGGTAGACGTATTATGAGAAGATTAAATATTGGATTGTACTATTTTTTATTTAATCGGGCATAATATTTTGTTTGGTAAGCAAATTTGATATTGTATTAATTTCAAAAATGTATATTGATCGTATACTTATCGTATATTTTTTATACGATAGCTCTGTATTATGGAGGTTTTTCAATACCACCAAAAAATATGGTATTATAATCCAACTCAAACGTATTGTTCTACACATTTACTATTATAATCCCTTAACTGATAAAAATCAAGTTGTCANCATAATACTTTGTTTGGTAAGCAAATTTGATATTGTATTAATTTCAAAAACGTATATTGATCGTATACTTATCGTATATTTTTTATACGATAGCTCTGTATTATGGAGGTTTTTCAATACCACCAAAAAATATGGTATTATAATCCAACTCAAACGTATTATTCTACACATTTACTATTATAATCCCTTAACTGATAAAAATCAAGTTGTCATCAATGTAACAAACACTAATTGAGGATATTTTTGTTAATTCAACGTTAATACGATAAAATAATTCTCTAACTAAACAACTGCTTGAATTAAATAACTACTATCCAACACTTATATTGTGTATTACCAAACACTTGATAAAATTACATATTATTCTAATACACTATTTAATCTTGTCTTTTGTCCTTCCGTATTGTATTAGATTGTATTACTATATCTAATCCATCTATTTCTAATATGGCAACCAAACGAGTCCTTAATGTATCTAACACTTGTATGCTTAAATTTTGTTTATTCGGTTAGGTATCTATTTCATATACCATTCTCTATTGTTGCCCTCACCAGTTGGATTTTGAATTTAATGTACGNCTTTTGTCCTTCCGTATTGTATTAGATTGTATTACTATATCTAATCCATCTATTTCTAATACAGCAACCAAACGAGTCCTTAATGTATCTAACACTTGTATGCTTAAATTTTGTTTATTCGGTTAGGTATCTATTTCATATACCATTCTCTATTGTGGCCCTCACCAGTTGGATTTTGAATTTAATGTACGGTTGTTCTATTGTGTTTTGGGTGTTAGGAATTCTAGTTATAAAAACAATTACGCCATACGAAAAAAATAGCATTCTATGTATCTAACTTTCTCTAGGTCTCACAATAGCTACAGTGGCGTGAGCCCGTCCATTGTACTCTCTTTCTCTCTCTTTCGCTCGTTTATTTATCTACTACAGGTCGTGTTACACAATACATGTTTGAAATGTAAAAATTGTTTGTGTGTGAAAGAGAGAGAGAGAGTGTGTGTTAATATAGGTGGTCAAATGTGTCTATGTAAAAGAGATTGTGAGAAGTAAANGCTCGTTTATTTATCTACTACAAGTCGTGTTACACAATACATGTTTGAAATGTAAAAATTGTTTGTGTGTGAAAGAGAGAGAGAGAGAGTGTGTGTTAATATAGGTGGTCAAATGTGTCTATGTAAAAGAGATTGTGAGAAGTAAAAATTTGATAATACAGTGGTTGAGAGAGGGTGTGATCAAAAATTATATCCTACGTTTCCTCCAATAATAAATAGTCGCAGTGGAATAAGCCCGNGATTGTGAGAAGTAAAAATTTGATAATACAGTGGTTGAGAGAGGGTGTGATCAAAAATTATATCCTACGTTTCCTCCAATAATAAATAGTCGCAGTGGAATAAGCCCGTACATTGTACTCTCTCTCTCTTGCCCTTATTTATTTACTACAAGTCGTGTTTCACACAATACATGTTTGAAATGAACAAATTATTTTTTCTTTGTGAGAGAGGGAGAGAGTGTGTGTGTGTGTGTTAAGATAGGTGGTCAAATGCGTCTATGTAAAAGAGATTATGTGAGAAGTGAGAAACTTGATAATACAGAGGTTGAGAGGTTGCGATTAGAAACTATATACTGCATTTCCTCCCACAATAAATGGTAATATATTGGTATACTCTAGATATATTTGAAGACATCGTAAGATATAGTCCATGATTTTACACTTGTATCGCCTTTTTTAAACCTTAGGGCCTTGTTTTAACATATTTCCATTGAAGTCCCAGTAGAACAGTTGACCAAAAATTCTAAACCCAACACAACCTCAAACCTTGGCTGAGAAGTCACTCCCTAGAATTAATCGGTTCATGGCAACCACCACCACAAGCGATCGCCATCACCATCACCATCACCATCAACATCACCACTGTAGTCCCTGTCACAACCAATACCACCATTGCAATCACCATTACGATGTTCACCACCACAACTATCTAGGGCTGGCCCAAAGGCAGGGCCATTGAGATGGTCACCTAAGGTGCTCAAAATTTGTGACCCCACCTGATTGAAATTTGAAATGAAAGCCAAAAAATATTAGGTGTTGTGTAGTCAGGCATCATAAATTAAAAGACCCACTAACAGTTCAGGTGTCGTTTGTCTTATGGACAAAAAACAAATTGGAGTAAAAAGGTACCAACAAGTGCAATTAGTACCCAAAGTAATGCTATATTTACTAAATTTTTGTATTTCAAATCAATATGAGTGATTAAATCAGTGGAATTTACTAATTTCACTAAACATTCGATGCATAAAATTTTGGTACACCATTTAAAATACAAAATTTGGTAAATATATTTGGGCAACATAGTCTGGTAGCACGGTCCCGATATTTCTCTCTCTCTCTCCCCATTAATGACATATTAGCCAACACATCTATTCAATCGTGCATAAATTTTTTTTTCAGCGGTTAGAAATACTTGAATCAATTTATGTGCACATCGACTGATCTTTTTCTTAGTCAAATTAAATATATGTCAGATACACTGAGACTAAGGGATTTATCCCTCATAACCAGATTCTAAAAAATTATCAAAATTCAAAGTTAGAACGTCTAAATTTACAAATATATATAATTGACGCTAACTAATGTGGGCGAGTTTAGACAAGAAGTTATTAATGGATCCCAACTCTTGCAGTCTATGTTTTAAGTCATACTAATTATGAGTTTTAAAGTTAGATAAAATTTATTTTTAATTCAACAGCTATAATTGATAGGTCATGAGATTAAGGTGACGTTTGAAAAATGGAACGACTTAAGACATTAAAAAAATATTATTGTATAATTACTTTATGAAAAATACTTTGTATATAAAGGATGTTCATAAAAGAAAGCACTTAAATAAAAATAATTTAATCAAAGGTGTATTTGGATGGTCAAATAAAAAGTAAATATTAATATCACGATTATTAATATACCATCACATGTTACCACCACTTCTTCTACATCCATAATTATAAAATTTATGTTGAAACCGAATGCATTGTCTCGACACAAGATATAAATACAAATTATAAATACAAAGATGACAGCTCTAGCAATAATTTCTTGTCTGGAGATATTTTATAATATCAAAAATCAAGTGTTGCTTGTCTAATATTCATATTTTAAGTAGCATTTTTTTTCTTTAATTACGTAATTTAAATTTAAAATAAACAAAGAAAAAATCAAAGAGAAAAGAGAGGTATGTGTGGATTACTATGTTTATTTGACATTGAGAAGTGTGTTAATTAAGTTAATTGACACTGGGAGCCGTGCAAAGAATATGATATTTTTTAAGCAGAAAAAAATATTTTTGGATGAATTTTGTATTATTAGATCATCAAAGTAAATGAAAAATATTTTTAGAAATTCAAAATTTAATTTATTAATTATTATAGTAGATAGATTGATAAAGATGCCATACGAAAACAACAAAATCTAATCTTGCAGATATCATTAACTACATGTCAACGTTGTAAAGTAGTACTAAGCTAAAATAAAACCACGATCTTTACGGAAAATTCAAAATTCCATCCACAACTATGAACCATATCGTTTACCGATGAAAAAATTTAAGTGTACAGAAATCAAATATCCTTTACTCAAACATCAGGGATAATAAATCGGCCGGGTTTCTACTCTCAAAGATTGAATTTTTCACATTATATCTTGAATGTGTTAAAAGTGTTGCACTATAACTCTTCAGTTACTCATTTTATCAATGTCAATGAGATGTTTTTTTTTTTTTATGGAATAAGCACCGGAAACTAACAGAAGGACTACATCGTAATACTTGTAATACATTGAGAGTGTAACATGAAAAAACTAATTTTTTTATTGTCTAAAATGAGAACTTAAATCAGTTGTCAAGTGTGATTCGCCCAACAAACTCAAAGCAATCCATGATCTTGTCAATTTTTATCCTCTTAGATGATTCTTGTTTTTTTTGCTCAAAATTTCGGGGGTCAATTTAGTTTGTTGGTTTTGTTACACAATGCTTTCAGGCACAGATCAATTGCTAGTTTTTTATATGGCATATATAAGGAAATAACAAAAAGGACATACATTATTTCAAATGATAAAAAAAAATGATATACTTATTCTTTTCGTATTACTTTCAAGAGATATGACTAAAATATAAAACAGGTAGGTCTCAATTTTACAAACTAACATCTACAGTTTTGAGATAAAACATGTGACATTATGACGATCTCACGTTTATGATACATAATAAACAGCAACACCATAGCCAGAGTGGAATTATTCAAAAAACAACAATTCATAACAATAATATCTCATATATGTAAGCTGACTAGTATGAATCTACACACTAAATTTATCTGGTCCACCCACTACAAACATAACCATCCAATCAATCCCCACAAAGCCATAATATTTTAGGAATTGTGTATACTGACGTATCAACATTGACGAATCATTCTCAGAAATATTATACTAGTCTTTAGTCTTGAACCTATGTGAACAAATAGTGGTTTGACACCTCACCAAGAACCAACCCCATTACGAATGATACAACATCATCAAACCCCTCGAGTTAAAAAATCATCAAACCCCTCGAGTTAAAAAAACCTCTAACACTTTTGTGATATGAATTCGAGTGTAATCCACGTCACTACACCCACTCATACAAGAGATAGTTTCATATTTTTCATAAAATCAACATATAACACGAATCATGGTTCCACAATTATCGAAATATAATAAATTCAAGAAAATATACAAGAGATCATCAAGAAAATATATTTACTTTGACCATAATCAAGAAGTAGGATTTTTGAATGGAGAATATGAGATTTTGTAATGTAAATCATGTGTTTATTCGTAAAAAAGGTACATGCAATTGGTTGAAAATCCAAATCATTGATTATCTACGTATAAGTACAAAAAAATGAAAAGATACATAGTATAAACTTAGTTTCTTAATGAATAAGCTTGAGAAAGAACTTTACCTTGATTCGCAAATAAATGATCCCAATGCATTTTGATGCGGTTCTTAAGTCTTAATCTATCAAGATATCTACCTTTTTTCTTCTCCCCAACTCCCCTTGGCTTCTTAGAGTTGAAACAATGGCTAAAATAGCCTAAGACCTGTCCCTAGGTTATTTATAGGGTGAAAAATAGAGAAAAATGTTGAAAACTAATCAGGCTAACCTTCGAGGTGCGTCCGAACGCATATTATGTCTAAACGATTCAAACTAACTACCTAGAACCTTATAGGTGCGTCTGAATGGTAATCTTCACCTCTAGAAGGTCAAAACTTACTTTCAGAACCTTCACAGGTGCGTCCAGACAATCATACTCTCATCTGAACGTGGGTGGCTTTCCGTCCCAGACTGTCAACTCGATTTTAACTTAGTTCAAAATCGATTCATGAAATGTTCATAAAATACACTTTTATAGATCTTAAAATTTACTTTCTAATGCTTGAATCAGATTAATCGGACATATGAGTGAAAAATTATGGCCAAAATATTAAGGTATTATCAACTTCCTTTTTACTCGAATTCTCTGCAAAATGCATTTTAACCCCAAAATACCTCCAAACTTCTACTACACCCCATATCACCTATTCCAAGGTTTTTCGACCTTCTGGATTTAATAGTAACATTATTTTGACCTAAAAATATTTACAAGTGTACCGAGTTACCCTTATCAAATATAAACACCTCCAAAACTATATTTAACCCGAAAGTCAATATGTGTGAAACTTAAACTTTATGATCAATCTTTCAACAATGATTAAAAATTTGTACCATCATTTTATTTATCTTAGGAGAACTCTTAAGATAATATTAATTGTCGACTTAGTCTATCTAACTTCAATTGGCCATAATGTCTCAATGTCTATTCATCCTTTAATCATCAAATCTCATATCAGAATAGATTCTTCGTATTCTAAATATTAAATAGATCCCTTTAACTTGTACCATCAATATAATTATCAAAAGTCCTCAAGATTACCTTTATTCACTAACATTCATTTGTCACCTTCATTCTCAATTTTTTTTACTATCCCTTACCCTCAATAATTCTATACGATTGTTCGAACTAATTTCATATCGTGTATAACTATTTTATCATCAACTTAATTGTCTACTCATTTTTCTTTGTATACACCAATTCTTTCACTAAGACTCATGCATATCAAAATAAATCAAATTCTAATAGGATTATTCATCTTTCCTATACTAAAATCATGATAAAACACAAAATCTAATTATGACATTATGATAAGATTTACCTTGATACCTGAAATAGATACAGCCTTTTTAATAACTTTGTGTCTCACTAATCTAGAGAAACTCACAATATTTGAAATCTGCTAATATCTCCATACATCAATTGCACAAACTTTGGATTATGTTCTGCTGGAATATATTTACCCGGAATGTCGTTGATTGAATAGTTGATGTTAGAGATGCTTGGAGATAGGGCTCATTCTTCTCTGCAAAAATTATTGTAGTGTATCTTAGTATTTGTGGGTTTGTCACACACCTCGACTGTATTTTTGTCAGAATATTTTTTGCCAAAATATACTTCACTAGAATGTCATAGATTGAATTTTGATTTATGTGTTAATGTGTAGTTGGGGATCGAATAAGCACAAATGGAATTATCCCACTAAAATTTGGATTGCCACCTGCGTTTTTCCATATGTGTGTGCACTAAAGTCATAGTTTCTTCATCCACCAATATATTGTGATTGTTGTATTTTAGAAACTTGTTTTGTTGTTTAAACCCAAAAATAGCGAGATCAAAGGGTGACACATGGAAGAGATCTAACGGTCCCAAGGGAGTCTGTGAGAGTCCATAATTGATAGAACGGTTAGAAAAATGACTTTTAGAATCCCAAAAAATGAGAAAAATTACATCATTAGCCGCCAATTGAAAATGGTTCAACACACATTCACGTATCTCAAGGGACAAGGATATGATCATACGTGATGGTCATAAAAGATAGATCAACAGTTGAGGGTCATCTCTATAAATAGTAGAGGTCGGGCCACTGAGAAGGATCCCCCGATCAATCGTAAAAACTCTTCACAGAGCCAGCCTACCAATTTACTCTTTTCTTACTTCCAAGCAATTTTACTTTTCCAGTAATCATCACTCCGGTGATCTTTTACTACTTTCATTTAATGATAAGTTCAATATCCATTTTATCTTCCAGATTCAAATTTAATTTATTTTCTGATTTGCATTCTCGTTGTTTACCTCCCAGTGTCGTTCATACATTTCTATTTGGTGAAATTATTTGAAGTCCTTGAGCTCCAAGGCATAGAAAAGAACCTAGAGGTAACCTTATACCTCACTATATTTGCCTGAGTAGTCACAATTTAGAACCTCATGCCGGTTCAAATAGGTAAGGTCGTAGGGATTGGAATTTTAAGTCCACCTAAATTTTTGCACACTTGTAATCCAAAAATATACTAATCAAATTGTTTGGCACGCCCGGTGGGACCATAAAAAAGATAGCATGGCAAACACTCGAGGTAAGGCCAAAATTAGCTCATCTAAAATGCCCCCAAATGCACAAAGTTGTGGAAGAAAGTAGGCATGGAATCCCCAACTTAGAGGAAGAATTGCCTCCACCCGGGGGGTCAAGAAAACCGTCAATCCAACTTAAAGCCGAAGGCCTCAATCAAGGTTCTATCACATGAAGTTTCTCAGCAAGTCTCAAGTTTTATCCAAGGCCTGGGGAATTTGATTAGAGAGGAATCTAGCCACACCAGACAACCACTAGTATGGCTCACTGACAATTTGAACCGCCCAAGGGGCATGAGATAACCATTATTTTTCTCAATGCAAGCAATTCTAGTAGAGGCACTACAACTAGTGCTTCCTCTATATGTGCCACTTCAAAGGGGACAGCAAACCACAAATGGCCACAGGCGAAACGACAATCCTTTTTTTTTTTTTATGAGGAAGTGGTCCACAATCCCGAGGTTGGGGGCAAATGAGGCATCCACCGATCGTTCTTCCAGCGGTAACCCAGGTAGTCATGAACAAAGACTAACTAGATGAGATCATTCAAGAACATATCAGCCCTGCTACGAGGAGGGTTGTTTAGCCAACATACCGAAAACCTTATCCCAATTGGGTGGACAGAGACTATGAGTATCCTCGAGGGTATATGGTTCCAGTGTTTGCCACATTTTTTTGCGAAGACGGTTATTTGACTGTGGAACACTTTGGTCACTTCATCGTATAGTGTGTGAGGCTGGGGCTATCGAATTCTTGAAGCTGAAGTTGTTTGCAAATTCCTTGACAAGAAAGGCCTTTAGGTGATATATTGATTTATCGTCCAATTCTATGATGGGCTAGCAACAACTTGAGGACATGTTTCACACTCAGTTCTAGCCATGGCCGATTTGGCCAGGTTGTACCAGATAATTGAGAAATCGACAAAATAATATATTGCACGATTCAAGAAGGTTAGAAACTGATATAGGTTGGTGATGCCTAAGATGGAATATGTGCGGATCACAAAGAATGGATTGGGTTTCGAGCTCCAGAAGAAATTTGAAGGGATGGAATTCAATGACTTGTTTGAGTTAGCCACACGGGCTATGCGATATAAGCATATCCTGCGTGAAGAGTTGGATCAAAGAGACGTATCCAAGGGAATGTACTATAGAGACTCCAACACAGAGATCTTCATGACTGAGCTAGACTACCAGTTGGAGGTGAACATGATGAAGATAATGGTGAGACGGTAGCGAGTGCACAAGGCTTTATCCAAGCTAGTTAAGAATTAGGTACAAGATGCACCAAGTGCTGAGAGAGGTTTCGATGATGAAAATGGTTGAAAGTATGACTTCAATATCACAAAGACCGATCAAATTTTTGGCCATCTGCTAGCTGATGGCATTATCAAAATGTCGTTTGGTCATAAGATCCCATTGGCCACAGAGCTAAAAATAAGACATACTACAAATAACACAACTTATGGAGCCATTCTACTACAAATTGTGTGGTGTTCCGCAATGCCATTTAGGAGAGCCTGACTAAATGCAACTTAATCTTTGGAGACAAGGGAAAGTCGAAGATAGGGGTTGATAAGGACCCTTTCCAGAAGACAACTGCCATTAACTTGGTGAAAGTGAGCCAGTCGAAGACCTCGAGAAAAAGGTTCGATGAGTATAGTTCAATGGGTGACGAAAAGCCAAGGGGAAAAAGATGACAAACCCCAGGACAAATCATCAAAGCAAGACTCTGGGGGTAAGCCGTATATATCACCAGGTCTCCAGGAACAGCTCGGTATTGTCAAAAACGGTCTATGTCCCAGGTGCAAAACTTTTTATGGGATCATTCCAAAATATGAAGTTATCACAGAGGAGCGAAGAGAATCATCCAAAAGGCCGCAAAAGAAATGGCATTACAAGGGGACCCACTAGGAGTGATCGAGTGAATGGTTGTTGACCAAGCAGGACTAAGAAGATCAGTCGAGCAAGTATGAGGCCGAGCTACAAAGGGAACAGTAGAAACATTCTAGAACCTTCAAAAGGTTGTCCAAGGTCGAAATATGAAGAGTTTGCCATAGGGCTGATACCTGATCAACCTATCAGAGCGGAGGGATATCGAGACTACCCTAGGATACTGAAATCAACTGAGCCACTGGAGGGTCGTTGGTATGTAGCCCAACACTCAATGTTTCCACATTACCATCATGTTTGTTTTCAAAAAATTTCTCTTAAAATGTATGCAATGTGTTTCCCAAGCGTAAGAAAATATTTGTAATGTAGTAATTTAGAAAATCTGAAGTCGTCTCCTTAGGGAACAAACGCAATTTTGATTGGTGATGTGTATCTGAATCAAAGTAATAATATTTTGGTTTATGGAAAAATGGAGAAATAAATGTTAATGGCTTGAAATTAACAAGAAAATAATCGGTCAATCCTTAGTAATTAACTCACCATAGTCAAACATTTTGATTCTAAATTTTTAACTCACCTGAGGTTGTATTCAAACTAGCTCAGATGAAAAATATTCAACAAAAACCACGTTTATATAATAAGTAACTTTGTAGATAGAAAATTAGAGCTGCAGTGAATAGCACTCAGATGAAAAAATGATTTCTAAGCATTACTCGTGCCAGACAACACATCAATGAGAAATCAAGGTAGTCATTTAACACCCAATTTTTAAAATAGGTTTTTCCCTTCTTCAAAGATTTTGATTGGTTAGAAATCATTAGAGAATCAATATAGCTCAATCATGGATGAGAATCATCCTTCGAATCACACCAAAATTCTAGCCAAAAATAAAACCCATAAAGTCGTACTCAGTAAACAACATGAAAACCAATGAAAAAAAACAACAAGATGAAAAGAAACAACCTCCAGTAGATTAGCTCGAATAAACTATTCCCAAATACAATGCTAAACCATACAAATAAAACTCTTGAAAATGAAAGAAAAATATCTCCAGTTGTCTTCTCCATAACTCGGCAAATCTCATACAATGTAAAGCTTAAGAAAAACTCTCAACAACAACTCTCAAAAATAAGCAAAAAGATTTCTCAAGTGTGTAGGAGTGTGCATATATATATATATATCATCTAAAACCCTCATTCCCATTGGCTAAGGTGAGTGGCTTGGGTGATGGAAGCTTCACCGAAGAATCCCCTTTGTTGGTGTCAACCAATGAGCATGCTTGCCTTCTTGCTAGGAGATGAAATTGTCCAATAGGAATACTTTCCTAGGGGTTTTGAGCCACCCATCATATTGGGCAAATGGGAAGGGAATAACTTCATAATGAAGGAATGAAGACTCAGGAGTTTGTGAACTGACTTAGTGTATAGAACCTGTTCTAAGCTTCCTATTGATCATGGTACCGATTCTAGCATGGTAGAACTGGTTCTAGACTTTTTGGACTTTGAAGAACTTGATCCAAGCTTGTAGAACTGGTTCTAGACTTCCTGGTCTTCATAGAACCGATTCTTGCAACCTTTCCTAATTTCTCTGCTTTTCTCCTCCGATTTCGAATTCTTGTATTCCCTTTCACTTTCCATGATCCTCTTACTCAACTCCATCAAGCTCCTCTTCATCACCTTTGCACCTACAAACACAAACACAACAATTAACCCAAACTTAACACAATTCAAATATATTAAACATCCAACAACAATAATACAAACTGATGAATTAACCATCAATTATACAACTTTACACTCTTAACACATCACGCATGAAGCAATGCATCTTAGTGGACCTACACAGGTGGGAAGAAGAAGAAGAAGAAGAAGAAGAAAAAAGATCAGGCTTGAGAGGCCCATAAGACATTTTGGTGACTATACCCTAAGGTAGGGGAGATAAGGTCCCGATTTGGTGTATCCCCACTTTTGCATCGTTTGGTGGCCTCAAAGAAGGCCACAGTGAAGAGAAGGGAAAAAAGATGGTAGAATCTAAGTCTGCACCTGAGGAAAATTTTGAATAGTGAATGGTAAAAAAGGTGGTGGAACGAATGAGGGTCACGCTCAACATTCCCCAGAGACTTGTAGGGGAAGAAAGAAGCAGGATTCTACTGACCCTACCAATAGAGATGATAACAATGGAGACGATTTTATTCAATTTGGCACTTTGGGGCTATCAGTGTCTATCAATGCTCTTGGGTTGCTATCGACGTCATTCAAAAGTTAGGGACTTGGAGCAAAATCGTTAGAAGGAGATGTTGAAGACGTAAGGGTGTTAGGGTCAACAGTTTTGGAAGAAAAGGAAGCGTCCAAGGACAAGGTAGAGCGCTCTTCTGAGAGAAGCTCAAGTCAAGAGGTGAGGGCAAATAAAGTACCATCTGCCAGTAGCCTTAAAGGATGTCTGTTTAGTAAGCCTACGCGGCCTATAACGCAACATTTGAAGTCGTTATACATCCAAACACACTTGGAGGGAAGACCCTTCAACAAGTTCTTAGTTGACAATGGAACAGTTGTAAACATTCTCCCCATAAAGAATATGAAAAAGCTAGGGAGGAAAGAAAAGGACAAAGTTCACATCGATTTGATGATGAGTGGTTTCATAGAAGGACTCAACAAGACGGTGGGAGTTCTGCTCATCGAATTGGTTATTGGTAGCAAGACCAATATTATGCCTTTTTGTTATTGACACAATGACTTCTTACAATATTCTTTTGGGTGGGGATTGGATCCATTTGAGTGAATACATTCCATCAACCCTCCAGGAGTAGTTGGTAACTATGGAATCTGGAAGATTTGGAGGTATTGGAAGTAGACCTAACGTCATTTGTGGCGGATGTTCATGTGGTCGATGATTGGCTCTCTGAAGAAGAAATAAAGCCAATGAAGTTTTAAGGCCAAGATAAATATGGGAAGCCTAAAGAAGTCATGTTTCAAACTGACTTAAAGTCCACTGAGATCCATCAAATAGAAGAGGAGGTCATTTAGCCCACTAACATACAAAGGCTGAATGGCATGGAAGAACTTGAGAACTCGATTGATGATGGAGTTTGACAACAATAAGCAAAGGAGACTGGTCATAAGGGCATACGTCACCAAGATAAGAGCTTACTTGGTATAGAAAAGGGTCATTATACTACATGCAACCAGCAGTCAACAAAGCACCATCAACATGGTAGAGTATGGGGAGGAAGAATCCAAGAAGATTATTTCACAAGAGTTCATCGAATTAGATAAAATTGATGTAGCTCCCGCTAAACTTGATGACTTGGTGGAGGTTTAGGATCCCTTACTCAAGGTCAACCTTGGTGAGATAAGGGAGCACCGAAGAACTTTTGTCAGCAAACTGCCATAGTCAAATTTTCAAGCACAGTTTATACTGTTGTTGAGAGAATACTATGACTACTTCACTTGGAGTTATGAAGAAATGTTAGGGCTAGACCTGGCATTAGTGGAGCATCGACTGCCAATCAGGGAAAGATATAGGTTGATAAAATAGGCCCCAAGGTTGATGTTCCAAGAAGTAACTTTGTTGGTGAATGAAGAGACTAAGCGCCTCCTAAAGGCAAAGTACATTCATTTGGCACGGTATATAGAATGGGTATCTAACGTTATGCCAATTAAGAAAAATACCGACAAGATCAGTGTTTGTTTCGACTACCGCGACTTAAACATGGCAACTCCCAAATATGAGTATGTCATGCCATTAGCTTATCAAATCGTGGACGTAACCACCATGAAAGTGGTTATGTCATTTATGGACAGCAACACAGGTTACCATCAGATCTTCATTATAGAGGAGGATTGACATAAAACTACTTTATGATGTCCTAGATCGATTGGGACATTCAAATAGAGAGTCATGTCATTCATACTAAAGAATGTGAGAGCTACATACCAGAGAGCCATGAACACCATCTTCCACAACATGATCAGAAAGATCGTAGAGGTGTACATTGATGCCATTATAGTCAAGACACAGAAAAGCATCTTAGGGATCTGAGATCAGTCTTTGAAAGAATACGTGTCCACTAGCTAAAGATAAACCCGTTGAATTGTGCATTTAGGGTTACAGTAGAGAACTTCCTTGGATTCCTGGTGCATAAGAAGGGGATTGAAGTGGATAAAAATAAGGCGAAGGCCATCATAGAGGCCACGCCTTTGAAGACCAAGAAGGAGTTACCGCACCTGGTCGATCAAGTCAATTTCCTTCAGCGATTCATTACCAATTGTGCAGGAAAAATGCAGGCATTCTCACTTCTTCTAAAGCTAAAGGGTATGAAGGATTTCATATGGGAAACGCAGCATCAAGAGGCTTTCCACTAGATCAAGGAGTACTTGGCGAACCCTCCAGTTCTTATGCTACCCATTAAGGGTAGGCCACTATTATTGTACTTATCAGCCGCGCACGAATTTATTGGGTGTTTGTTGGCTCAAAATAATAATACAAGAAAAGAGCAAGCTATTTATTCTTTAAGTAGAATTTTGACTACAGTCGAGCAACATTATAAGCCAATCAAGAAGCTTTGTTTAGCATTATTTGCATCACAAAAATTAAGAGTTTATATTATTTTAGTTGTTGTGTATGTTGTTGAGCAAACTAATTAAATTAAGTACATACTAACGAGACCAATTATGAGAGGCCAAATCGAAAAATGGGTTCTGGCTTTGATGGAATTTTCACTTCATTATTTGCCATAGCATGCGATAAAAGGCCAAGCATTGGCCGACTTCTTAACAGACCGCCTTTGCGTGGAAGTAGAGCAAGACACAAGGGAATCGCTTGGTTTGCTAGGAGTACTCGTGGTTTCATTAACACCATGAAAATTAAGAATCGACGGGTCAAGGGCATGTGAGTTTGTAGGGGTCAAGGTGATCATAGAATCGCCTAAAGGTTGCGAAACCAACTATCATTTAAACTAGAGTTTGAATGTACTAATAACCGAACCGAATATAAAGAGTTAATTATCAGGCTTAAAGTTTTGTTGGGTATGGGAGCATCGACGGTCGAAGTGACCAATGATTCCCAGTTAGTCATTAACCAGATTGCAGGTAGATTCCTATGCAAAAGATGGGAGTTGTGCCCATTCCACTCCATTGCAATATCATTATTGACAAATTTTGACAATGTGACGTTGCGAGCGGTCCCAAGATTCCTCGATGCATAGATGAACAACTAATCAAAGTTCAAAGAAGAGTCTTGTCATCCATAAAAACCAGAGGAATTGAATTTGAGGAGTTAATGGTGGAAATGGAAAAGGAAGACTAGAAGTTTGCAATCATGAAATTCCTAAGACATCTAAATGGTGATGTAAAGCAGATCGTCAGAAGGCAGGCCACTAACTATATAATCATGGACAGGGAACTGTATAAGAAAGGAATGCACGATAACATGCTATTAAGGTGCATCGGTAAGGAAAAGGCCATTCTGGTAATGGCCAAGAGCCATAAGGGCATATGTGTTGTGCATCAAGCTGGCATCAAGATGCGATGACTAATCAGAAGATATGGTTATTATGGCCAAGTATCTTGAAGGACTGCATCGAATATGCAAAGAGTTTTCAAGCACGCCAATATCAAGGACCTATGAATGATGAAGGAAAATATTGTGCATCGATTTAGGCTTTCCTAACACATAGTGGCCTACCAAGGAATAGTCTTCACAGGAGTATTGAACTCAACAGATTCGCAGAAGAGTATGGGTTCAACGTGATTCACTTAACCCCATACTATGTACAAGAAAACGGTCAAGTAAGGTCTACTAACAAGGTTATAAAGGGAATTATAGCAAAAATGGTGGAAGATAACCCAAATGGATGACACGACAAACTATCAGAAGCACTATGGGCATACAGAATGTCCAAACGATCTAGTACTAGAATTATGTCATTCAAGCTAACATATGAGCACGACGTTGTCCTGCCCATGGAGATTATCGTGAAGTCATTGCCGGTGGCCTTCCAAAATAGGTTAAGTCCAATTGAATACAACAAAGCCATGATGATCGAGCTTGAGGATTTGGACGAAGTATAGTTGGGTGCTTTGGANGATCAAGTCAATTTCCTTCAGCGATTCATTACCAATTGTGCAGGAAAATTGTAGGCATTCTCACTTCTTCTAAAGCTAAAGGGTATGAAGGATTTCATATGGGAAACGCAGCATCAAGAGGCTTTCCACTAGATCAAGGAGTACTTGGCGAACCCTCCAGTTCTTATGCTACCCATTAAGGGTAGGCCACTATTATTGTACTTATCAGCCGCGCACGAATTTATTGGGTGTTTGTTGGCTCAAAATAATAATACAAGAAAAGAGCAAGCTATTTATTCTTTAAGTAGAATTTTGACTACAGTCGAGCAACATTATAAGCCAATCAAGAAGCTTTGTTTAGCATTATTTGCATCACAAAAATTAAGAGTTTATATTATTTTAGTTGTTGTGTATGTTGTTGAGCAAACTAATTAAATTAAGTACATACTAACGAGACCAATTATGAGAGGCCAAATCGAAAAATGGGTTCTGGCTTTGATGGAATTTTCACTTCATTATTTGCCATAGCATGCGATAAAAGGCCAAGCATTGGCCGACTTCTTAACAGACCGCCTTTGCGTGGAAGTAGAGCAAGACACAAGGGAATCGCTTGGTTTGCTAGGAGTACTCGTGGTTTCATTAACACCATGAAAATTAAGAATCGACGGGTCAAGGGCATGTGAGTTTGTAGGGGTCAAGGTGATCATAGAATCGCCTAAAGGTTGCGAAACCAACTATCATTTAAACTAGAGTTTGAATGTACTAATAACCGAACCGAATATAAAGAGTTAATTATCAGGCTTAAAGTTTTGTTGGGTATGGGAGCATCGACGGTCGAAGTGACCAATGATTCCCAGTTAGTCATTAACCAGATTGCAGGTAGATTCCTATGCAAAAGATGGGAGTTGTGCCCATTCCACTCCATTGCAATATCATTATTGACAAATTTTGACAATGTGACGTTGCGAGCGGTCCCAAGATTCCTCGATGCATAGATGAACAACTAATCAAAGTTCAAAGAAGAGTCTTGTCATCCATAAAAACCAGAGGAATTGAATTTGAGGAGTTAATGGTGGAAATGGAAAAGGAAGACTAGAAGTTTGCAATCATGAAATTCCTAAGACATCTAAATGGTGATGTAAAGCAGATCGCCAAAAGGCAGGCCACTAATTATATAATCATGGACAGGGAACTGTATAAGAAAGGAATGCACGATAACCTGTAAGGTGCATCGGTAAGGAAGAGGCCATTTTGGTAATGGCCAAGAGTCATGAGGGCATATGTGGTGTGCATCAAGATGCAATGACTAATCAGAAGATATGGTTATTATGGCCAAGTATCTTGAAGGACTGCATCGAATATGCAAAGAGTTTTCAAGCATGTCAATATCAAGGACCTATGAATGATGAAGGAAAATATTGGGCATCGATTTGGGCTTTCCTAACACATAGTGGCCTACCAAGGAATAGTCTTCACAGGAGTATTGAACTCAACAGATTCGTAGAAGAGTATGGGTTCGACGTGATTCACTCAACCCCATACTATGTATAAGAAAACGGTCAAGTAGGGTCTACTAACAAGGTGATAAAGGGAATTATCACAAAAATGGTGGAAGATAACCCAAATGGATGACACGACAAACTATCAGAAGCACTATGGGCATACAGAATGTCCAAACGATCTAGTACTAGAATTATGTCATTCAAGCTAACATATGAGCACGACGTTGTCCTGCCCATGGAGATTATCGTGAAGTCATTGCCGGTGGCCTTCCAAAATAGGTTAAGTCCAATTGAATACAACAAAGCCATGATGATCGAGCTTGAGGATTTGGACGAAGTATAGTTGGGTGCTTTGGATTGCATCAAGGTACAAAAGATAAGAGCCACTAGGGCATACAACAGAAGGGTCAAAATTCGGACGTTCAACTTAGGTGACTTAGTATGGAACGTAAAGTTGCCTTTGGGACCCAAGGGTAGGCAAATGGTCAGCCAATTAGGAAGGACCATTTGAAGTTCTCGAAGTCAAGAAATGTGGCATTTACCACTTAGGAGACTTGGATGGAAAGCTCCATCATCGATTTATCAACGGCAGTTCTTGAAAGCCTACAGACCAGCGGTCTAGAAGGCCGCAGAATGCGAGCGAAATCTTTAAAGGTAAGAGGTCACAACCAGCGGTCTTGGGCAGGCTGAAGGCCAATAAAGAAATCATTCTACCATTTAACAATTGTAAAAATGCAACAAAATAGATGGACAAGGACGAATGATAACGTAAATTTTATTCATATAAGTTTGTATAATTTCAATGAATACAATTTGCATAATACACAAAAATAAAGTGTTGCATAAGTATGACATTAGAGTAGCTTGCTTCTGAAAACATGTCGTCTTGAGTTTGAAGATGACAACTTGTAGTTGAGGAGACAAAAAAAGGAGCAGAAGTGAAGGTGAAATCTTGACTGCAAGAGGCAGAGTATAGACATCTCACACAAGCATCTTCTGGTCAGAGTCTCCCTAAACATGCAAACTTTTCTCAACCACTGCTTCCTTTTTCAAGAAGGATGTTGAGGAAAGACATCCTAAGGCAATTCTAAAGATCAAAGGAATAAGACAGAATATAGCCGCAAGATGCACCAGAAACTAGATGTAATATTTTTTTCCAACCTCAACAAGTGCATGTTGTCAACCCAAGTTTTCTTACCCCCAAGCCAAGGATCTATAAAATGACCCAAGGATGGAGATGAAAATAGGTGTCCATCTGAAGAAAGAATGTGAAGTAGGTTGGTAAATCCAACTATGGATGTGAAGAGGAAAATACAGAGTAAAGGACATGGCTAAGACCAAAGGAGGAAAGAGTTTGGAGGCTAACAAAGTTATCGTCCAATTTTCTCTCTTCTAGGTCGGGAAGTTCAAAACGAACAGCAATGGTGCACAAGGAAGAAGGCATATTTGAAAAGTATTGTTTACCCTAGAGAAAACCTAAGTTCTTTTGTATTTATAGGCCATAGGAAAGTTGAATATTTTAATGGTCTTGCCTTAGAAACAGTCAACCCTTATGATAGTTTCATGAGGAGAATGAAGCATCACTCTGAACGTTAGTAAAAATGCCCAAATGCACGCATGCGGATCAAACGACAGAAATGTGATATAAGTGGCAATTAATATCATTCAATTCACAGTCATGTCAACCGTCATAAAAGAAATGAAAAGACAGAAATGAATGAAGAAGTAAAGGGGAAAAAATTCATATTTATTTTTCATTTATTATCTCTCTAGGAACTGTAAAAGATTAGAGGAATAAACTTCTAGTTGGTACAGTGACCAATTCACGGCCTGTAACTCGGTTGACTAACTCGGCAGGGGCCGAGCCCGCATCTAAAAAGGTCACGGCATCCATCGCTACGACCTTAAGTTCTTCCAAACGCTTCTGATAGGATGAAAATTCCTCTAAGAATGCTGCACGCTGAGCCTCTAGCTCAAAAATTTTGCGGTATATCTCAACTAGCCTCTGAGGAAGAGAGTCGAAGAGGTTTGAACGGGTGGAGTAGGTTTGGATGTGCTGATTTAAGATGACTAACCGCTCTCACTAGTCATGATTGATGACAATGCAATCTTGACGCTTCTAATACAATGGCCACGCTTTAGAGGGCCAGAAGTTCATCAGCTAAGCAGAGACTAGCGCTTGACAATCTTCTTCAAGGAGAAAATGAGAGATGGAGAAAGTTTTAACTGTGCAAATCCATTCCTCAAGGAGATTAATCTTATCCACTAGAACAACGGGATGGTCAATAAGGATAGTCATTACGGTCCCACGATGATTTTCAAACTCGCGATTAAAAATTAATCTTGATTGTTGGAAGGAAACAAGACTAGAAGAGAGGCAAGCCTTCAAAGATGCTAGGCTAGAAGGTAAGTCAACGTTACGTAAAGGAAGAGCAACCGTGGATGGAATAGTGGCCTGAGTTGGGGCTGCTGCCTGTATAGTTTCAGTAGCCTTAGGAGCATTTTGGCCTATTGGTGAATCGAGAAATTCTTGCCTAGGAGCTAAACCTTTTTCACTCTAAAGGTCTAGAACTTCAATATTTTCAGCCACATTAGTGGCCATATTATCAACTGAAGGCACTGGCGGAGCCAATCCAACTATGGTCGTGGAAATGGGAATGGTGGCTAGGTTGAGGGCAATGTTTTAAATCCTGGCCCTGCTCGGCAGATCAACCTGGAGAACCGGTCCCCTAACCGAGTCAGTTCAATTAAAAAATCGTTTATGCATAGAACCCGTTATAAATTCGTTGAACCGGTCAAAAATCGGGGAACCCGTGAGAACCAGACGAATTTACCAAATCGGACGGGTTAAATGCATTGTATAAATCTGAGATTTTTTTTCCCCTTTTCTTTTATCTCCTTTAGTCCATTTGTTTGTTCTGTTGCCCTAAAGTTAAACAAAATCGATTCCTCCAGACTCCAATCCAGTCGCAAAGCATCGCCTCCACCACCAACCCAACGACTAACCTCCCACGGCCACCACCTCGCCTCCAGAGTAGCAGCGACTGATCAGAGCAGCAGGCCAGCAACGACTGATCAGACCAACTCACCTCCATAGTTCCACTAGCAGCGACTACTGTCCAATGACCAGTGCAATGAGTTTCCCTCTCTCTCTCTCCCCCTATTTCTCTGTCCCAGTCCAATTCCTCTCTCTCTTAATTTGTACATACACAAGCTTGTAATTTGGGTTTTTTATTTTGCAATTAGATGACTGAAACTTCTAAATCTGGAGTGACTGGAACTTATTCTTTGTATCTGTGTTGATCTCTGTTCATTGGTGTCTAAAATTTGATGTTTGCTCTGCACGAGTTCATTTGGCAAATGTGTTTTCCATCTAATAAAATTGGGAAAAACAATCAAACTTGTCTTTTAATATGATGATATGATTTTGGTTAATTTCTTCTATTTTTTTTTTGCTCGTGGTTAATTTCTTCTATTATTCTTCTTAAACAAAAACCTGATTTTGACATGTGATTCTTAGAGACTATTTCAGCTATGGGGTTTTTTATATGTTATACTGGTGCCAATAGCAGAAAAGAACATTTGGAACATTTGGAAAATAAAATTAGCGGCATTTTTCATCAATCTCAACTGCTCAACATGACCTTTCATTCCTTATAATGCTCACATGGAAGCCTTACATTTGTTTGATGTTATTTTTATAATTATTGTAATTTTTTAGCCTATGTATTATTATTTATAATTATTTTTTAATTTTTTATTATATTACCGATTTGACCAGTGACCCTACGGTTGAACCAGTGACCCGTTGACCCGATCTCTTCACCGGGTTGATGTTCGGGCCGGGTTTTAAAACTATGATTTAGGGGTTCAAGGCTTCCAAAGATGGCATATCGAAAGGGGCCCCACACCGACTGAGAGGGTTATAGAAGGAAAAGTGCCTTCATGCTGATGAATAAGGTGCAATAAAGGAGCATTATCTTCAACATCTTGTCCCTCATCAACTTGAGCATGGGAAACAGATGTGGAAGGAGTTGGAGAAGAACGTCGTCGTTTTTCCTTGCGGTGAGACCATGTTGGAGAGGTGGGAATTGTTAAAGAAGTGAGATCCACAGAAATTGTGGGATCAGGATTAACTTCCCAAAGAGGAATAGCAGCAAGAGGGGAAGTCCTAACTGGGCCAGCCCTAGGAGATGACTGAACTCGTGATGCGAAGTTCACATGGTTGAAAACATTGGTTGTGTCACAATCAACCTATCGAGAAATTTATCACTCCTACCAAGCCCTAGTAATCTTTGAAACACCAGATGACTCGGTGAAAGAGGTCATTCAAAAGGAAAGATGGGAAACAGTGTAGTATTGGCTGACTTCTCAAACATTCACATCGATCACATTCAGCCGATTGACATAGTTAACATTGAAAGTGCGAGCAAAAAGATAAAGAATTTGCTGCAATAGGCCAAATTGACAGAAAAACTACTGAGGCATGTAGACTTCAACGCCACAGTGAGCATTGGCGCCATAAGACGGCCCTAGGCTGTAATGTAGGTCTCAAGGGTGAAGGTAGGAGAACCAAGAATCCTCATGAGAAGTAAGGCATCAGTAAGGGCTTCCTTAGGCTTATATAGGAACCATTTTGGACCTCAATTCTAAGCAAACGGAATCTAAACGGGTTATAAGCTATTTAGGTTATACAAATAAGAAAAATAGTCAATGAATAATTGTTCTCTAGAAAGGGACGTAGCAAATAGGTGGTCATAATAAAAAGAGGCATTATCAACAGGCAGGATAGAGAGCTCTAGGAAGTAAGCAAGAAGCCATAGTTAAAGCCTGAAGGGGTGAATGAAAACCCCATAGCCAGGAAGATGGCCAGCGAAATATACTCCTTGGTCATTTTGTAAGATGGAGTACATATAAAAAACTAGTTAAGCCAATAAAAGTAAGAGCGAAATATGTTCTTCATCTGATACAGGAGAGCCATCACAGCCATGACAGGCCACAAGGAGAAAAGAATAGGCAGTGATTGGCTTGTTATGCATGTCAAGTGGAAATATATAGCTCACTTCAATATGCATCAGCATAGCGTTAGCCTAGGTACCGAATACAGAAAGGTCAAGGAAAGTAGATATATCATAGATCGTGGGGCCTATCATACCAAAACGAAAGTGAAAGGCATTGTTCACCACAGACCAAAATAAGAGAGCGACGCCGAGCAGCGGTTTGTCGAGTGGCATTGTGATAATGCTTAACTCTATGAAATCATAAATACCAAGGTGATGCCAAAGAGTACCCGTGGATGCCTTAACATAAGCGACTTAGGATATCCAATCAGGGGAAGGAGTCTTTCATGCGCAAACAGGATTACTACTAAGCTAGTTTATCCATTGGAAAGGTTCATGAAAATTAAAGGCAGGGATATATGAGAGTTAGGGTAAATGCACCAAACCTCGTCTGGAGGCATCTCTCTAAAGGCTGGCTCAAGGGCCATTTCTGGTGATGAAATCATGAAATCAGAGAGTGGATTGAAATTACGAAGAATGTATTGAGTAGCTTGCACTTGTGAAAGAGCCATTTCAAGAGTCGTAGCACAAGGAGCCTCCATTATTGAGGAAGAAGAAGGAAAGTCAAAAAAATGACAAAACACTAGGTCTAGAAATGGATTATATAAGCACAGAGAACGTGTCGAAATGATGATTAAAAGATATGAACGGATCACGGGTCAACCATTTCTTGCAGATCTGAAAAGACTAAGGATAGACCTAAAGACTTTATGTGGAGCTTTAGCTGCAATCCCCAAGCTTCACGGCCAACAGCGGTATGATAGCTAAGAAGGGCAAATGTAACGGCAAAAGTTTAAATTCAAAAAGCTAAAATGACACCCCGAATATGGAATATACCGTTGAATCATTTTGGGGGGCCAATGTTTACACCCAAAAAATAGCGAGATCAAGGGTGATACGTGAAAGGATCCGACAGTTACAAGGGAGTCAGTAAGAGTCCATAATTGACAAAACAATTTGGAGAATAAGACTCATAGAATCCCATAAAATGAGAACACGTGACATCATGAACTGTCAGTTGAAAACAGTTTAGCACACATTCACGTATCTCAAGGGACAAGACCATGATCATAAGAAATGGCCGAAAAAGATGAATCGACAGTTCAGAGCCATCTCTATAAATAGTTGAGGTCAAGCTACTGAGAAGAATCCCACGATCAATCACAAAAACTCTTCACAAAGCCAAACTATCTTTTTACTTATTTCTTGCTTCCAAGTAATTTTACTTTTCCTTTAATCATCACTCCGGAGATTTTTTAATGTTGTCGTTTAATGCCAAGTCCAATACTAGTTTCATTTTTTAGATTCGAATTAAATTTATTTGTTGCTTTATGTTCTCATTATTTACCTCATAGTGTCGTTCATAAGTTTCTATTTGGCAAAATTATTTGAAGTCCTTGAGCTCCAAGGCATAGAAAAGAACCTAGAAGTAACCTTACGTCTCGCTACATTCATCTAAGCAGTTACGATTTAGAAACCCACGTCGATTCGAGTAGGTAAAGTCGTACGTGTTTGGATTTTAAGTCCATCTAGACTTTGGCACGCCCACAATATGAAAATACGCTAAACAATTGTATATGACATAATTGCATTACATTTTAGTGAGATACAATACCAAAAAAAAATGTGAGATACAATACCATATGGAATAAATGATAGAAGAAGTATTCTTACTTTCAAGGAGAAACTATCTTGTGATCAAAGCCCTCATTGTTCATTTTCACATGCATCAAAATTCTATAAAAGATATACAGTTGGGAAAGTTAGGTATAAATGTAGTAAGTGATCAAATTGTAAAAGCATCTTTTGGTATGATACTGCATTCGCTATATTTCCCTCGTGCGATAAAGTCTTTGTTTTCCTTTTCTCTTTAAAGCTTTTTCTATCGTGGATTGATTCCTTTTAAATGGTGGACCTTGCTACGAACAACTACTGGCGCAACTATATTTATGCTCTCTTTTAATGTCCCAAGGTCATTTTCGCATGAAGTTGAATTATTAAGAATCTTAATGCAAAGTTGTTGATTGCTTCATGCATCATTATCCTTTTTTTTTTAGCTCATCTTTTAATTTAGACATCAACGGCATCAGTTTTGTGCACACAAAATTCAAATAATCAACAATTGCAGTTCACTTCATTTGCATCTTTGTCAAAGAAACCGTGAATCTTTCATGCTGATTACCTTTTCCAACTAGCATATCTTCACTTACTTCATATTCTGAAATGCACACACTTTCATTGAATGTAGACAAATCACAAGATATTTTTTCTGTTAATTATTGTTGGAACTCTCTAAAATTTTCCATTGTGTAAGCAATTTAAAATTTCTTCTCCATCTTATAACAAGTAACACCTGGGAGCCATGAGTTGGAAAAATTGAATTATTCTTGATTTTCCTTTTCTACCTTATCTTACATTGCATTCTCATACTTTCTACAAATTGAAGGTTGTCTTGGAATTTACATACCCATCGAAGACTACATGCATCCTTTCATTGCGTTGTGTAATTGACATTCTTACTTTAAAAAATATCTTTCACAAATGTGGGCACCCAAGGTTCCCTCTCCTGATACCACCTAGTTAACCATTCATTGCTTTCAAAATTGTATTGTGCAAAGAAACTACACCAAATGTCTTCCAAATTCGTTTCTCGCTAATGAATTATAAACAAAATTTTGCATAGAGAACTTCATTGATTCATATTGATTGTACCCTCTCAATTTTTCAGGCAGTTTTTTCATGATATTCTATAAGCACCATTGATGATGTGCTTTAGGAAACATAATATCTATTACATTTTGCATGACTCTATCTTGATCTGTAATAATTGCAGCAAAAGGACAACCAAACATGCATTTAAGCCAAGACTGAAATAGTTGTGTAAATATCTCTGTGTCCTCACTTAATATAAGTCCACACTTTAGTAATAATGTAGATTGTCCAAGATGGGTCAAACCTACAAATGTTGTGAATGAGATTTCATATTCGTTTTTCAAGTAAGTTGTGTCAAACGTAACTACATCACCGAACTATTTGAATATTATCCTACTTCTTGCATCTCCCAAAAATACATTCTTTCAATGGTTTTACTCATCTAAATCCATCATGTAAAAAAATTCAGAATTATCAATTTAGATTCTCAAGAAATAATTGGGTATTGCAATAGCATCTCCTGCTACAAGCCGTAAACGTCTAACTTTGTTAATGTAGTTTCTTCAATTTTATTCCAAAAACTGAAGTTCATCATATCCCCTGCCTCTACCACAAATAAATTAAAATTATTATTCTAATACTAAATATATCATTCATTTAAAGTCTTCTTTTACAAATGGTTTTAATATCATGTTGCATTTGTAAAATCAAAATTTTCCTAGACTCAAACCATGGTTATGATCAAGTACCATTTTTCATCAACTTCAAGTGTCACCCTAAGCTTAGCTTTGCAACCTATGTTGATATTGGTTGCACTTTAAGTGGATCACATGACTTTATTAATGAATTTTCATTACAAGAAAAAACAACAATCACATGTCTCATCTCTCTATTATCCCCCTTTGAACAAATTCTTTTAACCACGATAAAACTCATTTCCTTCTCATACCTTGTATAAAATGCCAAAAGATCATCAATAGAGTCAAATAACATTCCAACCTTTGGCCTCCTCTATTTTGTACTTTCTTTGTTTCATTCTCATTATTGTCTTTGTTTATTCCACACTTGCCAAATCAATTGATACTTCTTCATCCATGCTTGTACAATATAATATTTAGTTCTTAAACAAAATGAATTTATCACCGCAAAGAAATCATCCTTGGACAACTATTAAGAACCTGAAAATTGAAAGCATAGTCATCTTTTTTTAGCATCTGAAAATACCTAATTTTTGAGTGATCATCAAGAAGAACGAATGTAGGGAGTAAAAATATTTTTATAATGTAATTGAAAATATTTGATTTGTGAGAGATTGTCAAGAAGAAAAAGAGATGGCATTGGGAAGTGCACCGCTTGATGTTCAATATGTATTTACCAGATATAATTTGATGCAAGATGAAACCAAAAAAAACAAAAAACAAAAGCAATGTCCAAACAATAAATGCAAAATGGGTCATAAATTTTTATATACCTCAATTGTATTTCACCGAAATAAAGTCAACGAGTTCAACATTTATGCTCATAAGGCTCAATGGTTTATTTGTAGAAGAGGACACTAAGAAGTATTGTTGGTGGGAGACCTTCTATTGTTGCCCGATAATATCTTCAAAGCCACTTCACTTGTCGTCGGAATGAAATAGTTGACTTGAGAGATCCTGCAGAACTACAATGTAATTGGTATTCACTTGAAAGTGGTACTTTGATGCGTTATAT
Organism: Ilex paraguariensis; assembly: GCA_963454935.2. Lineage (NCBI taxonomy): Eukaryota > Viridiplantae > Streptophyta > Magnoliopsida > Aquifoliales > Aquifoliaceae > Ilex > Ilex paraguariensis. The sequence goes on from CAUOFW020001258.1 coordinate 936,216, forward strand.
TCTGGACAAAATATGTTTTGCCAAAATATACTTTGTTAGAATGTCATCAACTAAACAGTCAGTGTGAGAGATGCTTGGACGTAGGGCTCGTTCTTCTCAATAGAGTCATGCTTCTATTTCCCCTTCAATAATGCTATGTCCACCAAAAAGTTGCCCCCAACTGATGTGGCAACTTGACTGAGCCCACCACCAAGTCATCTTAGCAGAAATGCTTCCCACACACGTAAACTTTGCACAGCCTTTTTCTTCCCTTAAAATTGCTACCAAATCAACCCAAAGTTGCTGCCAAAGAACCACATTATGCAATTCAAAAATAATATCATTCACTTCAATTAACAAAAGGACTCTTTTTAGATACATTGTTCACTCTATTAAGATTCATGATCCCTAATCTAAGAAGAAGTAGGCCACAGAGAACAACACCCTCTACATCACAATCTCGGAAAAGACTTATGCAAATCAGGTAATGGCAAAACTTCTACTTGCTTTTGTTTAACAAAAAAAATTTCAAGTAATAAATTTGCAAAACGAAGCACATTGCACTAGACCATATCTGAGATTTATTGCATATTTTATTCTAATCTCATGATAATAAATCATTTATTATAAATTCAATTTGTTGTTAGGTATATCATAGAATCATATAAAATTTGTTTAGTCTCATTTATATTGAATTTGGGACAAAAAAATTGAGTATATTTTCTAAATCAAATAGAAAATAAGAGATTTACAAAATAAAAATTTTTAGCTTCATCAAAATCACTTTTGTTGAATCATTTTTATATCTTGTTACTATGTAGGAATGGAAGAATAAGTATCAAGTGGTTCTATAAGTATTGTGTCAGATGAAGAAAACAATGAGAATGAAATGGAGCAATTAACAAATGCAAAAGACAAAATAGAGGAGCCTAGGGATGGAATGTTATTTAATTTTGCTGATGAGCTTTTGAAATTTTATGCAAAATATGTGAAGGAAATGGATTTTCTAGTATGTAGAAGAACTTCTTCAAGGGGGTGATGGTGGAGAACTAAAGTATATGACTCTTGTTTGTTCTCGCTATGGAAAGTCGAAAAGGAAGTTCAGTAACCCATTAAGAGTACAACCGCTATCAAAAAAGAATTATAAAGCCAAGCTTAGGGCCGCTATTTAAGTAAATGGAGAATGGTGAGTGACATTCATAGTACTTGAGCATAATCATGGATTGAGTCCAAGCAAATCTCAATTTTACACGTGCAACAGGTATCTTAAACCATTTGTTAAAAGACAGCTCGAAATGAATGATAGAGATGGTATTTGAATGAATAAAAATTTTAATTCATTTGTAATTGAAGCTGAGATATGATGAGCTGCCATTCACTGAGAAGGACTACAAAAATTACTTACATAAAGTTAGGCATTTATGGCTTAGGGAGGGAGATGCTACTGCAATTCATAATTATTTGTTAAGAATACAAACTGACAATTCTGATTTCTTTTATATGATGGATTTAGATGAAGATGGTCGGCCAAGGAATGTATTTTAGGCAGATGCAAGGAACATGACAACATTCAAAGAGTTTAGTGATGTAGTTAAATTCGATATAACATGCTTCACTAACAAGTATGACATGTCATTCGCACCTTTTGTTGGGGTTAACCATCATGGGTAGTCGACATTACTAATGTTGGTCTCAAAAATCGTTGATAGCGCATATAATTGAATACAAAAAAAAAAAATTTGTTCATATGTTAACCCTATAAGGCGGAATTAGGATTTACCTTTTACGAGCAGCACAAACAAGAACAATGTAGATTGGACAACGGCTCGACAAACCTCAAAATCTTCTACCATATGTCATTTCACACCGCTAAAATCTGAATGCAGTGTAAGCTGTAAACCTCCAAATTCTCTCTCTACTTTGTCTCTATGTCTCTTCTAAATGTGAAGGTAAAGGTTGTGATTAAGAGAACTAAGGAGTGCATTTATTTATAGGCTATAGTAGAGACCCTAAGGAGAAATAAGGGTTGGCCTTCTAATGAGCCTAGGAATCTTATGTACAACCCATAACAAATATTCTATGGTCCATTAATAGTAAGTTAGTCCACTAAAAATTTATTATTGATCTTATAAGCCATATTTTAAAATTATATTTCGAGCTTCTCATTATTATATGCTTAATAAAATCATATTTAATTGACTTTTTTTATCCTTGAGATCTTACTACTTATCTTATTTGTTATGTCGGATAATTAAATCTAATTGCAGGTTTTGACATCGACAAAATTTATGAGCTGTTTTCAATAGGATATCATCAACCAATTTAAATACTGGGACATGGTTTCCTTTAATAATTAATTGTCATCATACAAACAATATTTTCTCCCAATTCATTGAGTTTGTTAACTCAAATATAAATCTCACTCTTTGATAAATTAAAGTAGCAATCATTCTATGCACGTGTCAATTAAATATCTAATGATTAAGATGTTAAACAATCATAATAAATATGAGGTATTTATTGTCTTATTTAGTCAGTAAAAAAAATAAACTCAATAATGTTTGTGTCGTGTCCAATACACAAAGTTTGCTAATGTAACAATTTGAAACATCAGACAGTCTCTTATAACTAAGATAAAATATGTCAAAAGATTGCACTACAATCCTACTGATGGTGTGTCCAATTCCATCTAAGATTATAAACATTTAATCATATCATACAAAAATCTGATAATCTGATTTTGTGTATAAGTCGAACTCCACCCTCATATTATCTTCAATGTAAAATAAAAAATACACATGCATACTATAATTTTAATATACTTTTAATATTTTATCCACACAGATTCTCATTGCAATAGGGCAGGAAAAATTTTTATTAAATAATAAATTGAGTTTTATTACAAAAAAATAAGCTTTTAGTATATTACTCTATCAACTAGAGTGTGGACTAATCTCTTTTGAGGACACAGAGACATTTACATGGCTATTTCAGTCTTGACTTACACGCATGCTTGATTGTCATCCTAGTGCAATAATTTCATATCAAGATTGAGCTAAGTTGAATGCAATTGAGATTGTTTTTTCTAATGCATGACTTCGATGGTGCTTATGGAATATCATAAAAAAAATTTGTCATAGAAATTGAGAGGATACAATGACTATGGAATCAATCAAATACTCTTTGCAAAATGCAATCTATGATTCCCTAATGATATTGGAATTTGAAGATAGTTTGTGTCGGTTCATTGCAAGATATAATCTTGAAAGTAATGAATGGTTACTTGGGTTGTACGAGGAGAGGTATCGTTGGGTGCCCACATTTGTGAAAGATGCTTTTTGGGCTAGGATGTCAACCACACAATGTAGTGAAAGCATGCATGCATGTTTTGATGGGTTGGTAAATTCAAAGACCAATTTAAAACAATATGCAGAACAATATGACAATCCTTTGAAAAATAAGGTAGAAAAAGAGAAGCAAGCAGAGTTCAATTCTTTAAACCCTTGACTGCCATGTGTAACCCGTTATGAGATGAAGAAGCAATTTCAAAGTGTTTATACTACAACAAAATTTAAAGAGTTCCGGGTGGAATTAACTAGAAAGATCTCTTGTGACTTGTATTCTTGTAAGGAAGATGCTTCCATTGCAGAATATGAAGTTGGTGAAGATGTACTGTTTGGTGAAGAAGGCAGTCGATATGTTAAATTCCATGTTTTGTTGAACAATGACATCAATGAAGGTAATTGCAATTGTTGACTACTTCAATTTAGGGGAAAATTGTGCAAACATTCAGTTGTAGTGCTCCTTCATGGAAAAATTCATAAAGTGCCAGAAAAATACNTGTAAACATTCAGTTGTAGTGCTCCTTCATGGAAAAATTCATAAAGTGCCAGAAAAATACATTTTCCAAAGATGGAGTAAACTTGTGAAAAGAAGGCACATCAAAGTTCTCATAAAATGGTCTGCTAATTCTTCTGCTACACCTGAATCATGGTGGTTTGATAAAATGTGTAATGCCTTCTATGAAGTCATTGATTTGGCAACAGATACTAGAGAAAGATGTGAACAAGTGATGGTACGGATATCATAATTGAAGGTGGAGTTAAAAAAAGATGGTCACGTCATTGGAAGCAATCAAGTTGTTCCCATGAATATTCCTAATAATTCAACATCAAGTGGGAATGATATTGGAATTTCAAAGGAAAGTATAACTATACTAACTACAATAGCTATTCGTAGCAAGGGCCGACCACTGTTTGTAAGTAATCCAAGGTTGAGACAGCTATTAAGAAAAAACGGGACAAAAAAAAAAAGGGATATATATCTAATGAGGGAGTTGTACCAAAGGTATTGGTTTAGTCACTTTTTTTTAACCTAATTATGGATAAGAATGTATATTTACTAACTATTTTTGTGCTTTGCCTTTATGGTGGATTTTTCGGAGGTTGAAAATGCAAATTGCTTGGTCAGAACACAAAACAGTTACAACTCAAGTGTAAGAATTTATATCTATATCACTTAGTCCTTTTTCCATTTTATTTTAAGTGATATTCATACAATTTCTATTGTATGAATTCTAGACTACAAGAATCACAACATATGGGTGGAATGAGTTATGGTTTTAGTGGACCACCCATGTGGCCAAACATGGGTCTATTTGGGCAGCCTAATATACATTGGGAGGAAGTTTTCATCATCTATTTCAGCCAAGTATGATTGGTCAAGTGTTTATTATGCATCCAATATTTTTTCATCCAAACAATTTTGAGGTATCTGTTCAAAAAGTTTAGGTTATCACTTATTATTGTCTATTATTCCTACTTTGATAATAATGTGTATAACTTTTATTTTTGTTAGGCTCATCACTAACAATGACACATTCCACTACCATAATCGGAGAAGATAATATGAGAAGATTGCAAAAAGATAATGCATGATGATTGAAATGTGCCCACTTGGATTTTTAAAGACTTGCTAATATTGCCGGTTTAAAGTATTGGGTTATGTTGCTCACCGATAAATATTATTTTTGGAGTGGACTATGTAGCTTTTTATGATTGTTTGTGTGTATTAAGTTATAAGCCAATTGGTCAATGTGATTACTTCATTTTAAGCACTAAGATCCCTACAATCATGCATCTTGTATGACACTTAAATGGTTCGGTATTGCTCAAATTGCTCTGAGTTCATCCTTCATATCATCCAAATAATGGTAAGGAAGTGGAACTTAAAAATCTTATGGCTCTGTGCAATAAGTGCATGGAACCTAAAAAGCAACATCCATCACAAGCCCATCAAATAGTTTGGGTGAGAGTAGAAGGAGATAAACAAAGAAAAAGCACCTGCCAACAAAAAACCCAGCAGGTTAATTTGGGTACCAAANGTCCAACACAAGCCCATCAAGTAGTTTGGGTGAGAGTAGAAGGAGATAAACAAAGAAAAAGCACCTGCCAACAAAAAACCCGGCAGGTTAATTTGGGTACCAAAAAGAAAAACCTAGTAGGTTATGTTAAGCATATACCAAAGCATTTCAAGTTACCAAATCTATCAAAAAAAATTAAAAGCTGATATTGCACAAAATACATATATTCCATACAAACCATTTAAATTCACATTACATCCTTGACATTTAAAGTCCTCTCTGAGACTGTGATGTGGAGGGCATTGTTCTCTGTGGTCTACTGCTTCGCAAATTACAGATCATGAATCTGAATAGAGTAAACAATGTATCTTAAAAGAAGTCTTATGTTAATTTAAATGAACGATGTCGTTTTTGAATTACGGAAAATTGGCTCTTTGGTAGCAGCTTTGTGATGATTTGGCATCAATTTCGAGGAAAGAAAAAAGTTGTGCAAAGCATGCGTGTGTTCGAAGCACTTCTGTTGGCATGATTTTATCGTGGGGTCCAGTCAAATTGCTACGTCAGTTGGGACCAATTTTTTGGTAATCTTCTTGTGGACATAGCATTATTGTTCTCCCTTTATTCTGAGGGTGTAATTCGGGTGGAATGGACGGGTTGGACGGTCAATGTTAGTCCAATCTTAAATATATAATTTTTAATTTTAATCTTACCTCAATTTGAGGTACTCAACCCGAGTACTACCCAAATTTAATTCAGGCGAGCTTGAGTTGAATTCAAGTTACTTAATTCGGGCTGATTTCTGGTTAAAAACCGAATTGACTTGTGTTACTTAATTCGGATTAATTTTTTTAAGTGTAAATTTAATTTTTTCAAGTGTAAATCTGATTTTTTTCAAGTAATTTGAGATGAAGGGTGAGACACAAATGAAGAGATAGGGAGTGAGAGAAGGAGAAATGACGAGTGAGAAAGAGAAGCTGAGAGAGGAAGGAATGACGAATAAGAGAAGAATTTGAGAGTAATGGAGACGCAAGGGTGAAGACTTGAAGTGAAGTGAAGTGAAAATTTTGACTTTAAAGATTGAAGATAAATACTAACTCTAATTAAATATATTTTTATATATTTATGTATATTCGGGTTCAACCATATTTTAATATTTGGGTTGAACCCTACAACTCGAGACCTCAACCCGATGTTTGTCCAAATTCAATTCGGGTTGGAGTTTTTTTGCCTATGCCCAACTCAAATATTAAAAATTCTAACTCAAGTCCTATTTTTTTTAAATTGAGTTCAGGTTAAATTCGAGTTGATGTGTCCAAATTACATCCCTAATTTATTCATCCATGGCGGGTTTTTAACCAAGTGGAATAATAGGCTTTGAGTGGTGACCACAGCATGACATGGCAAGTGCCAACTCAATTGGGACTAAGAAAGCTCGACAACTCAATGGGTCTCATCTTCCTCCCCCTTTTCTCTCTCCATGTATTAATACTGTTTCTTCTGCTTTTGGTCTCTCAAATGCTGATATTGAATTGTACAAGTTATTGTTTTCTTCCTTTGACCGATTTGTTATGCTTACTTTTATATTGCACTTTATGTGATTTAATTTTAATACAAGTTTTTGTTATATACTGAAGATTTCAACTATTACATGATTTTCTAAAGACAAAAAATGCACACAGAGAAAATATTGGACACAAAAAACTAAAAAAAAAAAATATTCGTAACAATTGTTTCTGCAAAAAAAAAAAGTATTTTAAAATCAAAACTCATAAACCCTTCTTACGATTAACTAAATCGCAAAAAAAAAGGTAATTATCCATTGAAATAATAGATTAATAGAACTTGAATGTAAAAGTTTAGTCAATTTGCAACACAAAAATTGAAAAAAAAATAAAATTGAAATTATACTATAAATAGATATATTGAATTTTGAAAGAGCCCTAGTTAAAATTTTCACCTAGGGACCTAATATATTGTCGTGTTAACCCTGAATGCCTTCATCACAACTAGTACCACCACTACCATCTCACTATGGCCACCACCGCCGTCAACATCATCACTTTCACCCCACTACCACTTGAGTATTAGGTTTGGTTGAGAAAAAATGATTCTAATCATGTATTTCAAATTTACAAGTTATGTTGGTCAATCCAAACAAACAAATATGTCGAGTTAGTGTGGGATTTCAATGTATTTAGTAAGAGATTGGTGTTGTGCTTCCACATGTTTCGATGTCAATTAATTCTCATTCTCTATAATAGTACACAATGTTTGTCCTCCCTACCATCTTAAAATGAAAGAGGACGACTTTAGCTTAAGATGTCTTCTCCCTTCCCTCGTCATAAAAAGCACAAGATNAGAGATTGGTGTTGTGCTTCCACATGTTTCGATGTCAATTAATTCTCATTCTCTACAATAGTACACAATGTTTGTCCTCCCTACCATCTTAAAATGAAATAGGACGACTTTAGCTTAAGATGTCTTCTCCCTTCCCTCGTCATAAAAAGCACAAGATACCCCACACTTGCTAGTCGAAAAGTTAGATACTTTTGGAAAATTAGAATGTGTTTGGCGGACAACTCAAAAGTCCATCCTATAGATGTAAATACTTCTCAAATAGATAACATTGTTTGGTATCCAAACAATTTTGAACTTATCAAAAAGTGTATCTTCAAGATGCCCATCCTAGAGAAGTTAGTGATTTTTAANAACAACTCAAAAGTCCATCCTATAGATGTAAATACTTCTCAAATAGATAACATTGTTTGGTATCCAAACAATTTTGGACTTATCAAAAAGTGTATCTTCAAGATGCCCATCCTAGAGAAGTTAGTGATTTTTAATTTCAAATTGCTTTCCAAAATTAGCCTTAATTTTTGCAATTTAAATAGTTGTTTTAGCCCTACTTCATAGATAATTTACTTATCTTAAATCATAAGATAGAAAGTAAAAGATATATCATACTAAAACACTAATTGTAGATAGACATGACTAGCTAGTTTATAGATAGATATGACTAGTTGTAGATAGACATTCGTTCAAAACAACTTCTAAAATACACTTTTACCAAACAATTAGGTATATTAAAAAATCTATTTTCAAAAGTCTATATGGACTTTTACTTTGAGAAATTACACCAAATGCAAACTTAGTAATATTANTAGTTCAAAAGAACTTCTAAAATACACTTTTACCAAACAATTAGGTATATTAAAAAATCTATTTTCAAAAGTCTATATGGACTTTTACTTTGAGAAATTACACCAAATGCAAACTTAGTAATATTAGGATCACTTGAATCACCTCACCTCATGTAGTCAGGCAAGCTCGGGTAATATCGAACTCAAGACNACGTTCAAAACAACTTCTAAAATACACTTTTACCAAACAATTAGGTATTTCAAAAAATCTATATTAAAAAGTCTATTTTCAAAAGTCTATATGGACTTTTACTTTGAGAAATTACACCAAATGCAAACTTAGTAATATTAGGATCACTTGAATCACCTCACCTCATGTAGTCAGGCAAGCTCGGGTAATATCGAACTCAAGACGTCTGCTCCATGAGTTGATAACTTAACAAGATTTCAAAACAAAATATTTTTCTTTTGAATGTCGTTATCATCTTGATGGTTATAATACTTGCATGAGTTTAGCTCTTAGATCTAAATGCAACTCACTATTTATAAGCGGACCCACCCATATACTGTGGTGTCATTTTATTTCTTAAAATCAGGACGGGTTGATTATGATCAAGAAGGCTCACGACCTAGGTTGGCGACCATCGTTGCCCTTCGAGAGGGGCACTGAAGAAGAAAAGCCACATTAGGTATACTGGTCTCCATGTATTCCTTTGCTATTGCATTTTCTTTCACTTCATGCTTGTACCATGAGCAAATCATAAAAGATCTGTCATTTTTCAAAAACAGATTTTCATTTCTCTCCCATTTCCCTCATACATGAGAAAATGAATTATATAAACCATTCGAGTCTCATTTCCTTTTCTCTGCATTTTTCCTTTCTCTTGCTATTTTTTCAGACCGAGTGTCCAGAATAGACAATTGATTTTGAACCTAAAGTAATGGCAAATCCTCATCCACCTAAACGATACATTACAAGTTCAAGTGCCGACATCAACATCTCTAAATGACGATAAAACCACATCACTAATTTTTCCTAGACTCCACTTTCACAAGAGTCTTGTGAAGTAGGTATGATGTGACCCCCCAACCCCTCCTGGGGGAAAAAATGTACAAGAATAAAACGAATAAAACCCACAAAGATGTAATATATATATATATATATACTTGTTATTATTTGTGCCTGAAGACACAAAGTAATAAAAAATAATAAACAATAAATATATTTATATTTATATCCAAATCACAAACATAGAGGAGAGATAAATAAATTTAAACATTGGTTATAGTGGGGTGAGAGATGGTGGGCGGCAATGATCGTGGTAAGAGACGATGATGATTGTTGTGAGTAACAATGACTGTTATAGCGGTGGTGGTGACGTCGGTGGTGGTGATGGCAGTGGTGGCGGCGGTGGTGGTAGAGATAGTGATGGGACGGCTTTAAACACTATTTTTTTTTTAAGTATTTATGAAAAATAATTCCTAAAAGTAATTTTAAAAAATCACTCCAAACACAAATTTAGAGTCTTATTTTTCCTATTAAATTTAAAGTGTTAATATTAGCCGTTAGATTAACTTTAAAATAAAATTTAAAACAANTAAGTATTTATGAAAAATAATTCCTAAAAATAATTTTAAAAAATCACTTCAAACACAAATACAAATTTAGAGTCCTATTTTTCCTATTAAATTTAAAGTGTTAATATTAGCCGTTAGATTAACTTTAAAATAAAATTTAAAACAATATGAACTACGAAAAATAAAAGTCATTTTATTTATTTTTTAAATTTAAATTATAAATTACTTTATTATATATATATATATATATANCGCATTCCAGTACATTCTGACACTAATTGTGTAAGACGAAGTCATGAGGAATAGCCTAGGCTAATGACCTGTACGTCAATAGCTTATCCTGGAGTAGAGGAGGCGTCCTNAACAATATGAACTACGAAAAATAAAAGTCATTTTATTTATTTTTTAAATTTAAATTATAAATTACTTTATTATATATATATATATATAGAGAGAGAGAGAGAGAGAGGGGGGGGATTTGATCATTCTAGTGAGGCATGATACATGAATCTTGAAGCATTTACCATCCNGTACACCTCGGCACCGAGGAAAGGCTCATCTCGGAACCGAGGGAAGGATACCGACCGAGGTACCATATCAGACCAAGGCTACGTGTTAGTTGTAAAACGTACTGAATGCCATGATCCTATATGACGAGTATCTCGGGGGCGAGGACCTTGTGCGCCAATGGTGCTTGATCTTAGCAACAGTGTTTTGGNCCACGTGAATATAATTGAAAGTTTGAGATCTCCATGAACACAGAAGACCCAAGATTTTACTGTTGACAACCACCATTCTTAAGATATTTCCTTTGAACAATACAGTCGAACATAATTTATACACCCACTTGGTTTCAGACTTGGTACAACCAAAGGTTATCATTCCCATCTAATCATGTATGGCCATTCCCTTCTGTTTCTTTCATCAAGAAATTCCAGGCCACCAAAGCTGCCCCAACTGCAGGCTCCACCTAAAGGATCAAGAAAAGGTTTTGATATATAAGAAGTATGCTTATCTAAAAAGANCATCAATTGCCCCCAGCCTTCGATCTTCTGACACCGAGGGCACGCGTCGTAAGGAGACGAAGGGTTTTCCAACAACCACCAATGCTTCATCATTGCCTTGAGTCGTTTTCCCCGGCTTGGGATGTCGTGTGCATTAAATGTGCCGTTNAAATGAAATAACAAAAAGACATATGACAAAACAAGACACAAATAATGCAACATGGGCTAGGAGTGCTAATTTTGTACATGGCACGGCACATAAACACAATCAATCAAGTTAGTGTCAAATAAGAGTAACCTTTTTAACCAGAATTGTATCGATAAAACAGCTATTTTAGTTTTTGTTTCATTCCTTGATATAGTATTATGTGTGTGCAAGATCCTGCACAATATAAAAAACGAGAACAGATCTCTCCCTTGGTGAACTCGAGTGAGCCAGTTGAGTGACCAACCACGCTGCTTGGAACAGCCTGCGAGGTCCGGTGGTAACCTGGAACGGCAACGGGAGACCCTGGGGGAGCGGAAGAACGATCCAGTAAGGCTGAAAGAGGTTCCTGGAACAAAGAAGAACAAGTTAGAAGGGCGCCGGAGTGTTTT
>CAUOFW020001258.1:955261-979804 GCA_963454935.2 Ilex paraguariensis
TTGAGGCCAAGACCCATCCGTTTTAAAGTCTCGGAGTACATCACTTCCGAGGAACTTCCAAAGTCTATCAAAACATTTTTGACGTCAAATTTTCTTATCCTCAGGGTCAAGACAAGGGCGTCGTTATGAGGAGTCACTACGCCTGTCAAATCCACGTCGGAGAATGTAATGTCAAGCTCACCCGTCCTGGCCCTTTTACTTGGTGGCCCTACATCAACCTCGGCTACCTTCCTTGTAAAAGCTACCCTTTTGAGGTCGGACTCGAGTTCCTTGGACGTGGGGCGATCCAGGGGACATATATGGATGACATCTATGATGTTGTCCGGCTCCTCGGTCGGGGCAAGGGCTTGTCTCTCTTCTGGCCTGGGCTCTATGTACTCTTTCAAATATCCGTCTCGGACCAATCTTTCCAAGAACGATTTGAACACCCTGCAGCTTTCGGTGCGATGCCCGAAATCCCGGTGATAGGAACACCTAACCTTTTGATCACGGGTGGAGGGGTCGCTCTGCATCCTGGGCGGCCATTTGAAGAACGGCTCGTGCTTGATTTTATGGAGCAGCTTGAAGATGGGTTCCTTGAACACAGTGTGAATTCCTTTGGACGGACCCCCTGGAGGGGGTAGCAATCCCTTTCGGGGAATATCTTCCCGCTCCTTCTCTTTTCTCTTAGATTGGAGGGCTCGGCCTTTGCTGCTTCCCATCTCGTCCTCAACCCTCGAGTATTTGTTTATCCGGGCCATTAGTTCCCCCATATCCGAGGGAGTCTTCTTGGTCAGGGATCGGTACAGGTCCGTGTCCCTTGCCAAGCCGAGCCGGAAAGATGCTGCTGCCATGACCTCCGAGCAGCCTTCTACCTCATTAACCTCTTCCTAGTATCGGATGGCGTACTGGCGAAGAGTCTCGGATTCCCTCCGTCTGAGGGTCAGCAATGATCCAATGTCTTTGGGGCGCTTACTCCCCGTAATGAATCGAGCCAGGAACTGCCTCGTCAATTCCTTCCATGACCCAATACTGTTGGGGGGAAGCGTCTCGAACCACTTCATCGCAGAGTCCCCCAAGCTCATAGGAAACACTCGGCAGAGAAACCGTTGGTCCGAATGATAGAGGGACATCATCTGCTTGTATTGCCTGACATGGGCTTCGGGATCGGACCGCCCGTCATAAGTTTTGAACCGCGGCACGACAAACTTTCTTGAAACCTCCATCTCACTGATCTCCCTCGTAAAGGGTGTTTGTATGACTTCGTCCTCGGCCTCATCCTGGACAGCCTTACCCTTTCTCCTGGAGTCTAACCGGGCTCTGAGATCAATTTCTTCCCTGACGGGATGCCTTCTGAAGTCCTTGAGTTCATCGGTAAGCCCCTCATTTCCTGGGCGTCGTGTGGATTGGGTTGAGTCCTCCTCGGATTCATCTCCCTTCCTCCGTCTAGACAAACCTCGCCGGAGGTCGTCCAGGGCCAATGGCCTTGCTTTCCTTGAATGGTTGTCATGATGATGCTCGCCGGCTCTGGGTCGCTTTGGGGCCCTAGAGCTTTCTGCTTTGTTGTTTAGGTGGTTTCTTAGATCCTTCGTTTCCGCCTCCCGGGCGGGAAGCCCACGAGAAAGGAATGAATCCCTCGATCCTTCGCCAGAGGCGACAAACTCGTTGAGCCGACTTAGGACGTTTACATTATCCTTTTTCAACTGTCGTAATCTATCGCCAAACTTTTCTTCAATCACCTCCGCCAGCTGACGAGCCAAGGGGGCTGATCCCCCTGACCTGATTCCCATACTGGTTTGAGGGGTAACCCCTCTTGACCGAGTAGAGGCACTTTTATTCATATTGGTGTGATCCCTTCCTCCGTGATGACAGGGAGCTTGTAACTCGAGACTCCTTTGGTGGGGTCCTTTCCCTTTCTGTCGAGTGTTCACCATGGTCACTGTTCTTTATAGAGAAAAAACTAGGAAAACTAGTCGTTTCCCACAGACGGCGCCAGATTGTGCGTGCAAGATCCTGCACAATATAAAAAACGAGAACAGATCTCTCCCTTGGTGAACTCGAGTGAGCCAGCTGAGTGACCAACCACGCTGCTTGGAACAGCATGCGAGGTCCGGTGGTAACCTAGAACGGCAATGGGAGACCCTGGGGGAGCGGAAGAACGATCCAGTAAGGCTGAAAGANTCTCTCCCTTGGTGAACTCGAGTGAGCCGGTTGAGTGACCAAACGCGCTGCTTGGGACAGCCAGCAAGGTACGGTGGTAACCTGGAACGGCAACGGGAGACCCTGGGAAAGGAAGAACGATCCTGTAAGGCTGAAAGAGGTTCCTGGAACAAAGAAGAACAAGTTAGAAGGGCGCCGGAGTGTTTTCCGGCGTATCCCCTCCGACGATCTAGTCAGTCTTTGAGAAAGAGAGAGGAAGGAGAAAACACTGAGTGTGTATTGTAGTAAAGAGTTTTTTGTTGCATACCCGTCTTGCCTTTTGCAAGGAGTATTTATACCTCAAAANAAATATTTGTTATTGCATCTCTTGTATGGTTGTTGTGATGGACTTGAATTACATTCGAGCACTGCTGTAGAGTGTTAGAGGTTAGCCTATCCCAGTGGGAGTGAGGTGGTTTCCTAACACTTGTAGTGGTTTGTTGTTTGTGAGAGCAACCACTATTGTTCACGTAAATTTGAGGCTAAGGGATGGTATACCTTTCCTGGGAAGGATTTGTCAATGTCGTGAGAGACGGTATACGCCCTTCCTAAAATGTTTAGGATTGTGTGATTGTGGTGGGTGAACGAGGTAGAATCATGGTGTAGATTCATGGGAAGCAACCAACATACATGAGAATATGGGATGACATTATTGAATGATTATTTGATTTCTGTCACTCCGACATGCTTATTCCTTTCATTTAAATTTCTGCTATTGAGTTAACTTGAGATCAAATAAATTGTCACTGTTTTATTTTAAGTTATTTATGCTATTTTGAAAGGTGAGACAAAACTATTTTATATATATTTTTTCTAAGCCTTGGTCGAGTTTGGGAGAATGTTGCTACAGAGCTTAGTGTTCACCCCTTACAAACAACATATTTTTCAAATTTTGTACAAGAGGAGGAGCTTAGCGTCGATGAGCCGGTACATTGGGAAGTTCCACTAGATGGGCACGTGGATCCCGAGGTGGATGCTTCGGGCTATACTCTCCTACGTGATAGACTAGGAAATTCCTTTTGAGACTGTGTAAAGTCTAACCTTTTGTTATTCTACTGCAAAGTTCAAATTTGTTTCTGTTAGATGTAATTGTCATAGTTCATCATATTCTTTTGGATACAAGGGCCATGTTTGACATATTCTTTTGGGATGATATTGTAAATGTTATATATGATGAATGAAATTTTCTTTAATGATGAATTTTATTAGTTGCTCTCATGATGTGAATGGTTTTAGATAGTAATGCCGTCCAAGGTGGCTTTTGGGGGCGTTACAAATTTTGGTATCAAAGCCTAGGCTTTAGGTCTTACATGGGAGCAGTAGGATTAGGTTGAATGAAATTGTTGATTTAAAATTTTATACAAACCTTATACTTTAGATTAAAAGTATAGTTAGGATGTCTTGTACATCTAGAAAACTAAATGGTGAATTGATGTGCAGGATGGACGGTGAACGTGGACGTGGATGTGGGCGTGATCGTGGAGGTCAAACAAATCCACCACCACCACCTCCTGATGCTATGAATGGCATATATCAATGCCTATGGGAGCTGACCACTCTAGTACAACACCAGAATGGAAACAACAACCATAACGGTGGGGTTCATCTACTAGCTGAGGTACCGAGCAATGGGAACAAAAATTGAAGGATGGTAGTTCTTCGAGAGTTTTTACGGCAACATCCACCTACTTTCCAAGGAAGTTCTAACCCCTTAGATGCAGATAAATGGATCCGCCGGATAAAGAAAATGTGTGATGGCATGGGAGTAGCCGAGGATTTACGAGTCGGCCTAGTGACATCTGCTAGAGGGAGAGGCAGATCATTAATGGGACTCGATGAAGAGAAGGCAGAACACAGATGCTCTTACCTGGGATGAATTTGATCAGATATTCCAAGACAAGTACTTTCTTGAATCGGTCCGAGACAAGATGAGTGCTGATTTTCTTGCTCTACGACAGGGTAGCATGACAGTGGTAGATTATGAGAGGTAGTTTGATGAACTATCCCACTATACCACAGAGNTTGAATCGGTCCGAGACAAGATGAGTGCTGATTTTCTTGCTCTACGACAGGGTAACATGACAGTGGTAGATTATGAGAGGTAGTTTGATGAACTATCCCACTATACCACAGAGTTCATATCGACTAAGGCCAGGAGGGCAAAATGTTTTGAGCAGGGCTTGAGGCCTACCATCTGGGAGAAACTTGTGGGACATAAGATCCGAGACTATGGGGATTTGGTTGATAGAGCTGCACTGGTGGAAAGGGANGAGTTCATATCGACTAAGGCCAGCAGGGCAAAATGTTTTGAGCAGGGCTTGAGGCCTACCATCTGGGAGAAACTTGTGGGACATAAGATCCGAGACTATGGGGATTTGGTTGATAGAGCTGCACTGGTGGAAAGGGACAAGGAGGACAACCAGCGACGACAGAACTTCGCTAGGGGAGGTCCGATCCGGACGGGTGCTAGCAGTAATAGAGTATAGAGACCGGCACCTTACCGTCGCCTAGACCCGGTGGCTGGACAGAGACTTCAGACAGTTCAAGGAGATGGGGTTACTCAGAATCGAACAGGCACTGACCCTCGTCAATGCTTCACATGTGGAGGTGTCAGGCACTTCAAAAAGAATTGTCCATCGCTTCTACCAAGGACTAATCAAGCCGCTGGACAAGTAAATGCAAACAAGCCACCACTGCTGAAACCACTACATCGGAGACCATTAGGAGCTATAGCACCCTGTGGTGCCAATCAAGAGAGAGTATTTGCTTTGACTCAACTTGAGGAAGATGCTTCCAATGCCATTGCAAAAGGTATTGTTCTTCTCTACAATTCTTGGGCCTAAATGTTATTTGATCCTGGTGTTACTCATTCATTCATATGCACAACATATGCTCTTAATTTGGGATTGAAATTTGAGAAGCTAGAATATACCCTAAGTGTTGACATGCCTACGGGGGAACGGTTGGATACTAGAATGGTGTGTAGAGGTTGTGTGCTTTGAATTGGGGAGCAGGAGTTAATTGTAGATTTGGTTGCATTAGACATGAAGGGGTATGACATCATATTTGGGATTAACTTGTTGTCTACTTTCTGTGCAGTAATGGATTATTTTTGTAAACAGATTTCATTTCACTTACCGGGAGGAGTAGTTTTCAGTTTCATGAATGATCAAAATTCTTCCCGTCCATTTCCTACTACATGTAGTAGATTCTTGATAGCTAAGGCAGGAAGCAACTTGAGTTTCTTGGCTAGCTTAATGGGAGATGATCGGGATAAATCCCCGTTTGGCGTGGTACTGATAGTGTCAAATTTTTAAGATGTCTTCCCAAATGAACTATCCAGGTTACCCCCATAGAGAGAGATTGAGTTTACCATTGATCTCTATTCGGGAACCGAACCCATATCCATTGCTCCCTCTAGAATGGCATCTTTGGAGTTGAAGGAGCTAAGGAAGCAGTTAGACCAACTATTGGCGATTGGGTTTATCCGTTTAAGCACTTCACCTTAGGGAGGCCCGATCTTCTTTGTGATCAAGCACAACAAAATACTTCGGTTATGCATGGACTACTAAAGGTTGAATCGGGTGATAGTGAAGAATAAATATCCATTGCCACGAATTGATAATTTGTTCGATCAGCTAAGGGGTTCTAATCATTACTCCAAGATTGATCTTCGCACAGGGTACCATCAATTGCAGATCAAGGAGGAAGATATTCCTAAGACAGCTTTTTGTACCCAGTATGGTCATTTTGAATATACGATAATGCCATTCGGATTGACTAATGCTACTGCAACCTTCACGAATTTGATGCATAGGGTATTTCGGCTATATCTAGATCAGTTTGTCATTGTATTTATTGATGACATATTAATCTATTCACGGACACAAGGGGAACATGAACACCATCTTACGGTAGTGCTTCAAACCTTGAGAGACCATAAGTTATATGCCAAGATGAGTAAATACGGGTTTTGGATGAAGGAAGTGAAATTCCTTGGCCATGTTGAGTCAGAACAGGGTGTAGGTGTTGACCTTGCANAGTTCTGGATGAAAGAAGTGAAATTCCTTGGCCATGTTGAGTCAGAACAGGGTGTAGGTGTTGACCTTGCAAAGATCAAAGCCGTGATGAAATGGGAACCACCGAGGAATGTGACCGAGGTACGTAGTTTTCTGGGACTAGCAGGTTACTACCAGAGGTTTGTGGAAGGGTTCTCAAAGCTTGCAATGTCGATGAATCGCCTTACGAAGAAGGCAAAAAGATTCTTATGGACTAAAGAATGTGAACTAGCCTTTCGCACCTTGAAGGAAAGGTTGACAACAGCTCCTGTCCTCATTATTCCGAGCAGTGAGGAAGGATACGATGTTTACAGCGATGCTTCATTATGAGGTTTGGGATGTGTGCTAATGCAAGGAGGTAAGGTAGTTGCTTATTGCTCGAGGCAACTCAAGATTCATGAGCAGAACTATCCCACTCATGACTTNGTGAGGAATGATACGATGTTTACAGCGATGCTTCATTTTGAGGCTTGGGATGTGTGCTAATGCAAGGAGGTAAGGTAGTTTCTTATTGCTCGAGGCAACTCAAGATTCATGAGCAGAACTATCCCACTCATGACTTAGAACTTGCCGCNCCGAGCAGTGAGGAAGGATACGATGTTTACAGCGATGCTTCATTATGAGGTTTGGGATGTGTGCTAATGCAAGGAGGTAAGGTAGTTGCTTATTGCTCGAGGCAACTCAAGATTCATGAGCAGAACTATCCCACTCATGACTTAGAACTTGCCGCTGTGGTTTTTGCGCTTAAGTTGTGGAGGTGTTACTTGTGTGGAGAAAAGTTTCAAGTGTTTTCTAATCATAAGAGCCTCAAGTATATATTCACCCAGAAAGACTTGAATCTTCGGCAAAGAAGGTGGATTGAGTATCTAGAAGATTACAATTTCACANCATAAGAGCCTCAAGTATATATTCACCCAGAAAGACTTGAATCTTTGGCAAAGAAGGTGGATTGAGTATCTAGAATATTACGATTTCACACTCAACTACCATCCGAGGAAGGTGAATGTAGTAGCAGATGCACTGAGCAGAAAGTCTCGGGGTGAAATCAATGTTCTTCCTGTTAATAGGTGGAAGATGATTGAGGCCTTGGAGGAATTTGATCTATGGGTGGATANAGGAAGGTGAATGTAGTAGCAGATGCACTGAGCAGAAAGTCTCGAGGTGAAATCAATGTTCTTCCTGTTAATAGGTGGAAGATGATTGAGGCCTTGGAGGAATTTGATCTATGGGTGGATAGACAGGGGGATCGATCATGCTTATTTTATCTTATAACTCAACCAATTCTTCGACAAAGGATTGTAGAGTTGCAACGATTAGACACCGAGTTGGGAGCTATCCGGGGTAAATTGGAGAGGAATGAGATTGTTGAGAATTGGTCGATACAGAATGATGAGTTACAGTTTTGTGGAAGACTGTGTACTAAATAATGACCAAGTAAGGTAAGAAGTGTTGGGTGAGTGCCATCATTCAAACTTCTCTATACATCCAGGTAGTACCAAGATGTATATGGACATGAAGAGTCAATATTGGTGAAAAGGGATGAAATAAGACGTGGCTAAGTACACGGTGTGTCAGCAGGTGAAGATTGAGCATCAAAAGCCCAGAGGATTATTACAGTCCTTGCCTATTCTAGAGTGGAAGTGGGATCACATCACCATGGACTTCGTGTCGGATTTTCCATGGTCTTCACGCAGTCATAATGCCATATGGGTCATTGTAGATAGACTTACCAAGTCAGCTCATTTCTTAAGTATGAAGACCACGGACACTTTAAAGACCTTGAGCAAGCTCTATATTCATAAGATTGTTAGATTACATAGAGTTCCGCTCTCTATTGTTTCAGGTCGTGATTCTCATTTTGTGGTACAATTTTGGCAAAGTCTACAATGAGCTATGGGGATAGGATTACACTTTAGCACCGCCTTTCATCCCCAAACGGATGGTCAATCCGAGAGGGTAATACAGATTTTGGAGGATATGTTACGAGCTTTTGTGTTGGACTTTAAGGGATGTTGGAGTGATCATTTGCCGTTGGTGGAATTTGCATATAACAATAGCTATCAGACAAGTATTGGAATGGCTCCTTATGAAGCATTGTATGGAAGGCCATGTAGGTCCCCGATTTGTTGGTTAGAAGCTGGTGAGAGTAGCTTGTTTGGGCCAAAAATTATTTAGGAAACTACGGAGAAAATTCAACTCATCTGGGAAAGACTAGGCATGACTCAAAGTAGACAGAAAAGCTATGCGGATAGAAGAAGATGACCTTTAGAATTCCAAGAGGAGGACTATATGTTCCTTAAGGTGTCACCGAAAAAGGGAGTGCTTAGATTTGGCAAGAAAGGAAAATTAGTTCCAAGGTACATCAGACCATTCGAAGTGATCAAAGCAGTGGGCAGAGTGGCGTATCAAATTCGGTTACCAGCTCAGTTGTTAGGAGTGCATGACGTGTTCCATGTATCAATGTTAAGAAAGTGTCAATCAGACACAACGCATGTCCGATATATTAATGTCCGATATTGTTTTTAATTATCAAGTGCATTCAGGTTATCCATATTAAATTTACATTTGATAAAGATAAGGTTTGGGAGTGTCTCTGGATAAAGATAAAGCTTCTTCACCACACACAGCTACTCGGGCCCACCGGAGAGAGAAATGGAATCGAGCAAAGATTCCTACGAAACATGAATTGAGGTCACACACATGCGCTCTGTTCTCATGATGGTTCAAGAAGAAGGGAACGATCCATCTCTTGATGTACCTTAAGATCTACCGAATCGTCGACTACGTCTAAAACGTCACAAGTTCTACCATGGCCCACAAGAATATACCCCACAAGTTCTACCATGGCCGCACTGGTCGTGTCTAGAAAGTCACCAAGCGCGACATAGCCGTCGAAGTCAAAAAGCAGGCTGCAAATAGGATCTTCAAGAAGAGGATCCATGTTCGTGTGGAACATTTTCAGCCATCCGGGTGCACCGAGAAATTTAAGCTGAGGAAAAAAGAAAAATGACGAGTTGGAGGCAGGGGCTAAAGCTAGAGGTGAAATAATTAAGCACAAAGAGGGTGCCAATAATGGGGTATGTTGGTGTCATTTTAATGGGGATATTCAATGATCTTTTGTAGACTTAGGTTTTAGGTGGTTTGAAACATTCTGTAATCAAATTTGTTATTTAAACATAATATATTTATATTCATTAATTTTAGTACACTTTATGAGTTCACTGTTTTTGTGTTCACTGCGTGAATTAAAATTTTTAAATATTTTTTTATTTTTTTGGGTTTATTATTTTTTTATATATGTCAATCAATTTTATCAATTAAACATCTATATATATATATATATATATATATATATATATATATTTACTATCTTTGAGTTCATTGTCTTGAGTTTACTATTTTTGAGTTCACGATCTTTAAGTTCTCTCTTTTTAGTTCACAGTCTTTTAGTGGTAAACAAGGAGTTTCATTCTATTATCGTTCATAATTTGTAAAAATTTTAGACAGTGAACTAGAATTTTTTTCTTATTGTGTGGCTTAATATGTAAACCCCTACATGTTTATAGTAATATAATGATAAAATTGTTTACTAATTTAATATATGTGATGACGTAGGAATGAACCATTAGGTTATAACCGTAGAAAATGTTAATTGTGTAAAAACCAGGTAAGTATATGAAATTGTTTGTAATAGGACTTGTACCAACTATGTTTGATGTACAAATGTATATGTTGTATAAGTTTGGGTTGGTTTTGGAAGGGTTTGAAATAGATTTGAAATGAAAAACAGGTGAAACGGGCAAAAATGGACAGACAGTACCGATATAGTGTATCGGTACACTCCTGTCCAGCGAGCAGACCGACCCGGTACACAGTACCGGTACACTCTGTAAAACCCAAAAATTTTAAGTCACGATCTGTGGTCCATTTTTTGCCCTATAAATACTTAAAGACACCTCCTTTAGTCTCATTTCAACATTTCTAACCCTAGAAAGGCTAAGAGAGGAAGAAAGAAGGGGAAAAACAAGAGATTCAAGGGTTGATTCAAGTTGGGAAATATCAAATCTTCATCTTCTTCACTTAAAACGAAGGAAGCAAGGTAGGAGTTTCTTCCATTCTTAACCATTGAGGCTAGGGCTTATATGTATATGTATATTTTTACTCTCATTTATATATGTATGCTATGAAATCATTGTTTCTTGTTATTTTTGCAATGATTACCATGTTTTAAACAAAGCTAGGGTTAGATAACCATGAAAACTCTTTTCTTGTCATAAAACCCTAGTTTCCAAGAGAAAGGGATTTTTCTCTCGATTTTTCCCTTGTTCTTGATTTCAAAAATTTAGTGCTTTGCAATGAACAATAAAAATGGGCTGTTGATGATCTTTTGGTTATTTTCTTAAATTGTTCTCTTGTAATACAAATTATGAAATTTGGGAATTTTGGATTTCCTTGTGATTTGAGAAAATGTTTGTTATTGCATCTCTTGTATGGTTGTTGTGATGGACTTGAATTGCATTCGAGCACTACCGTAGAATGTTAAAGGTTAGTCTATCCTAGTGGGGGTGAGATAGTTTCCTAACACTTGTAGTGGTTTGTTGTTTGTGAGAGCAACCACTATTGTTCACGTAAGTTTGAGGCTGAGGGATGGTATACCTTTCCTGGGAAGGATTCGTCAGTGTCGTGAGAGACGGTATACGCCCTTCCTAAAATGTTTGGGATTGTGTGATTGTGGTGGGTGAACGAGGTAGAATAGTGGTATAGATTCATAGGAAGCAACGAACATACTTGAGAATATGGGATGACGTTATTGAATGATTATTTGATTTCTATCACTCCGACATGCTTATTCCTTTCATTTAAATTATTGTTATTGAGTTAACTTGAGATCAAATAAATTGTCACTGTTTTATTTTAAGTTATATATGCTATTTTGAAAGGTGAGACCGAACTGTTTTATATTTTTTTTCTAAACCTTGTTCGAGTTTGGGAGGATGTTGCTACAAAACTTAGTGCTCACCCCCTACAAACAACATATTTTTTAGATTTTGTACAAGAGGAGGAGCTCAGAGTCGATGAGCCGGTACATTGGAAAGTTCCACTAGATGNTTATGGGATGACGTTATTGAATGATTATTTGATCTCTATCACTCCGACATGCTTATTCCTTTCATTTAAATTATTGTTATTGAGTTAACTTGAGATCAAATAAATTGTCACTGTTTTATTTTAAGTTATATATGCTATTTTGAAAGGTGAGACCGAACTGTTTTATATTTTTTTTCTAAACCTTGTTCGAGTTTGGGAGGATGTTGCTACAAAACTTAGTGCTCACCCCCTACAAACAACATANAAACTGTTTTATATTTTTTTTTTAAACCTTGTTCGAGTTTGGGAGGATGTTGCTACAAAACTTAGTGCTCACCCCCTACAAACAACATATTTTTTAGATTTTATACAAGAGGAGGAGCTCAGAGTCGATGAGCCGGTACATTGGAAAGTTCCACTAGATGGGCACATGGATCCCGAGGTGGATGCTTAGGGCTATACTCTCCTACGTGACAGACTAGGAAATTCCTTTTGAGACTATGTAAACTCTAATCTTTTGTTATTCCACTGCAAAGTTCAAATTTGATTATTGTAGATGTAATTGTCATAGTTCATCATTTTCTTTTGGATACAAGGGCCATGTTTGGCATATTCTTTTGGGATGATATTGTAAATATTATATATGATGAATGAAATTTTCTTTAATGATAGATTTTATTAGTTGCTTTCGTGATGTGAATGATTTTAGATAGTAATGTCGTCCCAGGTGGCTTTTGGGGGCGTTACATAATATTTATAAATATTTTTTTTCAATTTTTTGAATTCATTGTTTTTGATATATGTGCATTCCTATTTTCGAGTTCATTGTCTTTGACTTCTCTGTCTTGAGTGTGCGTGTGGAGGGACAAAACATAAAGGAGAGAAAAAGTAATTAAGAATGAGATAAATGAATTTAAATAATATCTTTAAATAAGGATATTCATGTCAATTGGTGGTGGTGGTGGGCGGCGGCAATAGTGGTAGTAGCGGTGGCGATGGTGNTTTTTTCAATTTTTTGAATTCACTGTTTTTGATATATGTGCATCCCTATTTTCGAGTTCATTGTCTTTGACTTCTCTGTCTTGAGTGTGCGTGTGGAGGGACAAAAGATAAAGGAGAGAAAAAGTAATTAAGAATGAGATAAATGAATTTAAATAATATCTTTAAATAAGGATATTCATGTCAATTGGTGGTGGTGGTGGGCGGCGGCAATAGTGGTAGTAGCGGTGGCGATGGTGGGTTTTGATTGACGGTATTTAAATTCACTGTCTTTGAGTTCATTGTCTTTGAATTTGTAATTTTTTAAAAGTTTAAATTATACTTCAACACAATTTAAACTATAAATTAAAAATTTATAATTAATCATAATATATTATATTTTTTTAGGTCTTCATAAAATAATGTGTTCAATTACTAAATTTCGTTAGTTTAGTGTCATAGTTGATTTCTCGATTCTTGGTAGTAAAACTTAAGGTAAAAGATAAAATTTGTATTTTATTGCTGATTGTAGTTCACTGTTTGTGAAATTTTTTGACATTGAATTAGTAGTTTTATTTTATTAAAGTTTACTGTTTTTTGAGTTCATTGTTTATTTTTTTAAATATTTTTATAGTTCACTATTTATATTTTTCTCAATATTTTTTGAGTTTTCTATTTTTCATATATATTTATCAGTATAGATTTTCAATAGTTTTGTTGTTCACTGTTTGAAAAAATTTTAGACAGTGAATTAGGAATTTCATTTTATTAAAGTTCATTAATTATAATAAATATTTTCTCAATAAAAATTTTCAATACTTTTGTTGTTCACTGTTTGTGAAAATTTATTTTTGATAGTGAATTAGGAGCTTCATTCTATTAAAATTCATTGTTTGTGAAAATTTTGTGAACTAGAAGTTTTATTCCATTAAAATTCACTGTTTATATTTTTAAAATATTTTTTAGTTCACTTCATTATTTTTTGTGGTGAGATTTGGGTGGTGGTGATGGTTTGTGGCAATGGTGGCACAGTTGGGTGGTGGCGGTGGTTGTTCACTATATTTAGTTCACCGTATTTGAGTTCAGAGGAAACAAGGAGTTTCCTTCCATTAAAGTTTACTATTTGTACAAATTCTGTTAACTACAAATTTCATTATATTATTATTCACTATTTTTTCAATTTACTGTTTATGTTTTTTCAATATTTTTTTGAGTTTATTGTTTTTGATATATGTTTTCAAGACTACTATTTCACTGTTCAAAATTTTCACAAACAGTGAATTACAAAAATATATAAACTTTACTGTTTGTAAAAATTTTGTTAACTAAAAGTTTCATTATATGAAAGTTTACTATTTATATTTTTTTAATATTTTTGAGTTTGCTAATTTTCACTATTTTGGGTGGTGGGTGATGGTTGGCGACGATGGCGGGTGGTGGTGGCAGCAGGTAGTGGTTCCGACAGGTAACGGTGGTGGGTAGTGGTCATGAGGTGGTGGTGGGCAGTGGGCAATAGTGATGGTGGTGGATTACAGTGGCAGGTGAGGGGGTGGCGGCGGCAAACGGTGATGGTGTTGGTGGTGGTTGTGAGCGATAGTGGTGGTGGTGGTGGTAGTTGAGGCGAGGGATGGTGGTGGTTGGCGGCAATGGTGGCGGTAATAGATGTGGTTGGTGGCGATGGTGGTGAAGGTGGTGTCGATTGTGTGAGGTGGCGAATGGTAGTGACAACGGTGGAATTATGATGACCGTGTTAATAAATATAAGAATGAGATAATAGTTGAGGTTTTTTAATAACCTACTTCATTAAAGATATTTTTGTCAATGACTAATTTTATGGACTTCTGGCCTTAAAGTGTTGGCGGTGGTGATGGTGGTTTAGGGGGGAGGGGGTGGTGGTGGTGGACAGCGATGATGGTTGGTCACTATTTTTGAGTTCATGGTGAACCAGGAGTTTCATTCTATTAAAATTTGCTGTTTATGTTATTTTTTTCAATATTTTTGAGTTCACTATATTTGGTATATATTTTTTAATTTAAATTTTTAATATTTTTTGAAATTCATTATTTGTAAAAAAATTTGGACAATGAACTTACAATTTTATTCTAATAAAGTTCACTTTTTGTTAAAATTTTGGACAATGAACTAATAGTTCTATTAAAGTTCACTATTTTTAAAGTTAACTAATTATATTGTTTTATTTATTTTTTAGTTCCTTGTTTTTGATATATATTTCTCAATTTAAATTTTTAAAATTTTTGTAGTTCGCTATTTATGAAAACTTTTGATAGTGAACTAGAAGTTTCATTCTATTAAAATTCAATGTTTATGTTTTTCTCAATATTTTTTGAGTTCACTATTTTTTATATATATTTCTGAATTCAAATTTTTAAAATTTTGTAGTTCACTTTTTATAAAAATTTTGGACAGTGAACTAGTAATTTCATTGTGTTAAATTTTACTATTTGTCAAAATTTTGAATAATAAAATAGAAGTTTTATTCTATTAACTTTCACTATTTGTGAAAATTTTGGATAGTGAATTAGGAGTTTTATTCTATTAAAGTTCAATGTTTATAAAAAAAATTTGAACTAGGAGTTTTATTTTGTGACGCCCCAAAATCTGGGGGTCCGTTGATTACCTATCAACCCGCGGAATGCCCGTGGATATCGAGTAACTCGATATCTCAACGTTGTGCCCCATTTACCCGGGTCCATTCTTTATTAAAATTTTGGGCAGAGTCTCCTTTGTAAGGGGAACTCTACTCAAAACACAACCTGTGCATTATATAATAACAAGACTCATCCGATGTCCAATATTCAACAATGATCACACCGGGTCCATTTATAAGTAAACGTTGGCCACACCGGGTCCAATTATCCATACTCATACAAACATGCAAGACTATATTAAAACGGTCCATATAGACTCTATTACAATTCATTTACACATTACATGCCAAAATTTAATTACAAGTCTAAGTTTTACAAAAGAAATACATTGGAACCCACAAGTCGGCTTTTCTTCCTCCTTAAGTGCCCGAGTAAGTGCCGTTCCTCGGCGTATGACCCGTACCTGAAATGTTTCCCGTATAGGGTGAGCCAACGCCCAGTAGAGTATATCCTACAAGGGCTACTCCCCACCTAAGTGCACATGCAATGTTCACCTTTGACAGTTCATATTTACATCAACATTCAAAATAAGAATATGCAACTCTATATTGGAATTCACCATGTCATGCAATGAAATGAGATGGAACTTACTCATGCAACTTTAACTCGGGTCCTCACCGACTCCCTCAAACACATTGCAACGCATATGTGTAAAACAACGTCTTTGATTAAACACATCCAAAGATCATTTTGAAATCAACCATATGTCATAAAACAATTTCATTCTTGGATGTTTCCCATCAAATGAATAATTTATATATCAAAATCATGTGCCTTTATTGGGTATCAGATTCAGGNTGAAATCAACCATATGTCATAAAACTAATTCATTCTTGGATGTTTCCCATCAAATGAATAATTTATATATCAAAATCATGTGCCTTTATGGGGTATCGGATTCAAGAATCGCACCTCCGGCTCCGTGCGCCGTTACACTTTTTTAAAATTTCACCGCTGGTAAGTGTATGAACTAAGTGGCCGGGTTTTTCACTCGAGAGAGTATCTAGCCCTACTTGCTATACCCGACACAAGTTTTTTTTATGCATGTAACCGTGCGACTCCGTAGGACGTTCCATCCCACTTTCCCGAGCTCACCATCAAGCACCAATGTTGGTGTTGATCACCCCATGCAACCCTACACCCACACATGTCCATATTGCAATGCATGCCAAATGAACAATTTTTTTACATATCAATGTATACCATGACAATTTATATCATTTGCATATAATCACCATAACCATTTCAAGTTCAATATATCCAAGAGCATATATCGACACTTCATCAACATGATAACACATAATATATGGTAATATCACATTTCATTCACAAGACATAATATAAAACACAAAGCATGCCCACATGATCCCAATTTCCAAAGGATTACATAAATACTTCCATATACCAAAATCAAGCCAAGATTTTATATGGACCATTTCAAGCAAAATAAAAATCAGAATATATGATTTTTACATAACCAATTATCGAAACATTCTAGAAATCACAAACTAGAACTTTCTAACTACCAATTCACACTAGAATTAATCCTAACCATTTTCATAACACCAACCATAATGGAAAAATGTTAGAAATATCCAAAACAGCCCACATGAACCCTATGGACACCTTAGGTTAGAAATAGGTCCGAGTAGGAGGAACCCTACCTCTTGAAGCGTAAAGAATTTGTAGGAAGCCTCAAGAACAAGATTCAAGCCCAAAGCTTAGATTTCTCCAAAATCNACCTTAGGTTAGAAATAGGTCCGAGTAGGAGGAACCCTACCTCTTGAAGCGTAAAGAATTCGTAGGAAGCCTCAAGAACAAGATTCAAGTCCAAAGCATAGATTTCTCCAAAATCCTCCATTTGAATCTTCGGTAAAAATCTTTGTTTTTGGTACCCACGCGTAGCCCTCTTCGCGTAGATCGACTTTAATTCTTGGCCTGACGAATTCTGACCGACAGAACTCCGAGAATCGGCAGAAGAAAGCTTGAAAANGTACCCACGCGTAGCCCTCTTCGCGTAGATCGACTTTAATTCTTGGCCTGACGAATTCTGACCGACAGAACTCCGAGAATCGGCGGAAGAAAGCTTGAAAAATTTATTTTTTTTCCTCTTTGCTCTTGGGTCTGATACAGCTGGCCAAATGAAGAGAAAACATCTGATTTTTCAGATATTTGCCCACTTTTATACTTTTTAAAGACTTGGCCCTCGTCGCGCCAAGTGTCCTCTTTTGTCCGGGTCCGTTTTCGCCCTGAAACGATTAAATTTCGTACCGATTTAAGCTCAAAATATTTTATATAAACTTTATTTAAAATATTTTTCAACTTTCAAAATTTTTATAAAAATTTCGTTTTTGGGGGTCACCGGACGCCCGTCGCCTCGAAAAACGTAAAAAAACTCAACTATCTCAGAATTCGACAAAAATTGACAGGGCAGCTCAGTTTCATGATGCAAATCCAACGGTGAGATCCGTTAATTCATCCAAGCTCTAGAAAAATATTGATTTTAATCTTGCATAACAGTGACAAATTACCATTTTGCCCTTTATCGGAAAAAGTTCAAATGTTTCCCGGGTTTCACATATTCTATTAAAGTTCGCTGTTTATTGTTTTTGATATATGTTCTTAATTCAAAATTTCAATATTTTTATAGTTCACTGTTTTAAAAATTTTGGAGGAGTTTCATTATATTAAATTTCACCATTTTGTGAAAATTTTGTGACCTAAGAGCTTCATTATGAGTTCAAAAGTTTTTTACTATTTTGGGTGTTGGGTAGTGGTGTTGGTTTGCGACAATGGTGGGTGGTGGCGGCGATGGGTGATGATGGTTGGTAGGGATTGTTGGTAATGGTGGCGGTGGTGGGTAGGTGTTGGATGGTGGTGGTGGGCGGTTGGCGGTGGTGGTGGGCGACGGAGGCGACATTGGTGGTGGTGGTAGTGGATAGTTATGGACAATGGTGTTAGTGGGTTTTGGTGGTGGTTGTGGGTGGTGGACGGCGGAGGGTGGTGATGGTGGTGGGTGGATGATGGTGGGCGATGATGGTGGGTGTGGGTGATGGTGGGTGGCAGTAGTTGTCGGCAACAATGTATGGTGGTGGCCGGTTACGGTGGTGGGTTTTCGGTGGTGGTGGTGGCGTTGTTGGTGGACGACAATGGTGTTTACGGTGACGGAGGTGGTGGGTGGTAGTGGCGATGGGGGGTGGTGGTGATTGTGGTGGTGGTAATGGGTGGTTGTGGTGGTAGTGGACGGTTGTGGGCGGTGGCGGTGAGGTGGTGGGTGAGGGTGGTGGTGGTGGTTGGCAGTGATAGTGGGTGGTGGCGACAGTGATGGTTAGAGGCAATGGGTAGTGGTGGTTGGTGGCGGCGCATTGTGGTGGGTGGTGGAGGTGGTTTGTGGCGGCGGTGGTGGTTGTGGGCAACGACTATGGTGGGTTGTGTTGGTGGTGGCAGTGGGCAGTGATGGTAGCGGTAGTGAGTGGTGGTTGGTGACAATGATGGGTGATGGTGAGCAATGATGGTGGTGGTGGTGGTGGGATGATGATGGTAGTGATAATAAATATGAGAATAAGATAATGGTTAGGGTTTTTAAATAACCTCATTCATTAAGAGTATTTTTGTTAAGAGTTAATTTTATAGAATTTTGACCTTAAAAGTGTTGAGACTAGATTTAAAGTCCATGAGTGTGTACCCTCTCGCCAAATCTCCCAAAAAATATTAAAAATATGCTTTGATACCCTTACAACTTTGAGCCATCTGTTAACCCCAGAAGTCTAAGTGGCACCTAGCCGTCCATAATCTGAAACTATTTTTTTTTTTTTTTGCTTATTTAAAAAAGTTTTTGTATCGAATAGTTCAATTTGATCTTTATGGCAGTTTGTCATCTGAATGTGACCTTAAAATTTCATGACATTTCTGCTTTTTCCTGACCTACTAAGTTTGTCTCATCAACCTAATGAGGTCTGACCCAAAAATATTAAAAATAAAAACCTTTGTAAGGTGATTACAAACTAAGATATACGGTAAGGATGATACATGAATAGAAGTAATCTGTTGAGTAGGTTGGACAGAAAGATTACTATATCGAGGCACCAATTTTGATTATGGAAAGAAAATCCTAATTTAGTAGATCTAAGCAGGCTGAAATTTACAGTAACCATGAGTCTACGTGGTAAATAATGGAGACAATTTTATGATAAGTAAAAAATTATTAGGAGAATGAGAATTTAGTGGCAAAAAATTTAGTGCATGATCTGAGGCAATGTCTCTTTCAACCTAACGTGTTCGGATAGTATTTACCTTTAAAAAATTCATAAACTAAGTACACACCAACCATTCCCCTTCATATTTAAGAGTCTTGTTAGTTTAAACGATTAATGACTTTACATGACTCTAAATATTGGTGATATGTGAAATCACAATGAAAGATTACTAAAGCTCCAATCTTTTAAAAGATGTCAAAGGGCCTAAATGTGAGAAAAGAGCCCAACGTGACTAATCTTTAAAAGGTGAGGTATAAATAAGGGGAATTTGGAAGCCGGTACAAAAATTTGAAGTTAATTGAGTTAAACTACATTAAAAAAACTTATTTGACCCTAAGTGCATATTTTTGAAAAAAATACTAAAAGACTAAGACTAAAAGACTATTTATTACTCTATTTCTCTCTCTTTCTCTCTCTCAATTACTCTCTCACTCTCTCTTCCCTATTTTCTCTCTATCTCTCTTACATTGATAATTTTTTTTCAAATATATAAAGATTTGATTTAATTTTTTCATATCTCTTATGTATTTTTTTTCTCTCTCTTTCCCCCTATTTTCTCTCAACATTACTTTTTCTCTCTTTATTTTCTCTCTTAATTAGGAGAAAGTGTAATTTTAATAAAATATCTTGTAATTAGATACAAAATTCAAATGACATTTGAATTTTTTTTACTTACTTACTCTTCCTTTAGACGCATAATTTTTATTCTCTTTATCTCTCTCCCCTATTTCTTTTCATCTCTCTCTTTCTCTCCATTACTCTCTCACTATATCTCCGTATTTTCTCTCCATCTCTCTCTTTCTCTCTCTTACTCTCCCTTATTTTCTCTCTCTATCTCCTATTGATAATTTATTTTCTTTTCAAATATGTAAATATTTGATTTGATATTTTCATCTCTCTCCCCTATTTTTTTCCTCTCTCACCTTATATCAACGTTACAACAATACAATTACATCAATTAGTTACAATTATCCTATAATTCACCAAACAGTTATTCATGTGTTCTAATAAACCAAATAGTTACACTAAACAATTACACGAAATTACAACACCGATCCAATTTGTCATTCAATTGTTTACATAAATCAAAAAGTTATATCATTTAGTATCGCGATATGGTTACATCAATTAGATACACCAAATTGGGTTTATTATTACACAAAAACCTTTACCATTATGCCAAATTTGATGTATATAATTAGTGTAACTAAGTCATGATACTAAATGCTATAACTCTTTGATTTATTTAAACAGCTAAATGACAAATTGAGTTGGTGTTGTAATTTCATGTAATTGTTTAGTGTAACTGTTTGATTTATTAGAACACATTAGTAACTATTTGGTGTATTATAGGATAATTGTAACTAATTGATGTAATTTTATTGTTGTAACATTGATATAAGGTGAGAGAGGAAAAAAAATAGGGGAGAGAAATGAAAAAGTCAAATCAAATCTTTACATATTTGAAAAGAAAATAAATTATCAATGGGAGATAGAGAGAGAAAATAAGGGAGAGATAGGGAGAGTAAGTGAGAGAAAGAGCGAGATGGAGAGAAAATAGGGAGATATAGTGAGAGTAACGACACAGAGAGAGAGATGGAAAAAAATAGGGGAGAGAGATAGAGAAAATAAAAATTATGCATAATTAAAGGAAGAGTAAGTAAAAAAATTCAAATGTCATTTGAATTTTGTACCTAATTACAAGAATTTTTATTAAAATTGAACTTAATAGAGTAAAATACTTATTCATACACTTTCTCTCAATTAAGTCTAAAAAAATGTTCCCACACGCAAAAAAACCCTATAAATAAATGACTAAAAAAATTACACTAGAATTATTGAGAATACTTATGTTTAATATTCAATGCTCATTTGTAAACCTCATAGAGCTCATGCTAAATATGTTTATAAGCAGATTTATAAAGTATGAAATTCACACCCATACTAATTAAAGCCATAAGAGAAAAAGGGATAAAATAGGGGGATTTGTCTAAAAGAAAATAATTAGGAGACTCTCTAACCGGTTATGTATTCACTTATACAATACATTAGGATTTCATGTAGTTTTTATTAATGATTTGAACTAAAAGAAATCGTAATTGTGCCAGAGTTTGATTTCACACACGTTGCACTTGAATTAGTCGATGTTAAACAAAATTTGAACATGTTTGAGTGAAATTGAACTAAATGAGGGAACATTACTATAGAATGCATTAAATTAAATTTAATGTCCTTCAATATGACTTAGAGTATATAATGTAATAAGATGACGAAATTTGGATGAAGCCATTATAATGTGAACCTATGTGATTTTAATGATTAATGACATTGTGTGTTTTTATGTTTAATTTAAAAATTGCATTACATCTAGGTTCAATTTTATCCATGCGTGTGCATTTAGTTGCATTTAGGTTGTATATACGCCCATGCATGATTTTGAGACTATAGAAGTAGTTGAGAGACATTGGGAGTAAGTGATTGAATCCCTTAGGCTATCCGGTTATTACTTTTGATCCATTACACTTCTAAGTATGAAGTAGTCTGAGTCACCCTAATTTTGGCGTTTAGATTGCGCCACATTCACTATAGTTGCATAGTTGTCCGAATTTGATATTGACAATTTACGTGAAAGTATACACTATAAACAAGTAATAAAAGTGATAAGTAGAGTATCATTCCCACGGAGAATTATTACAAATAATTTTCATGTACTACCTTTGTATCAATTCGATTTTATTTAAACAATTGGAATTGACTAAGAATTCATTAATTTAAAGCTAAATCTAAACTTAATAATTAAGGATTTAATTTACCGAGTAAAAGAATTTTAGATTACAACTTCCCCTAATGTCTTGTATAAATCTTTCTACTCTCTTTCCAGTTAATTAATCAAAATAAGTTGTTAACTGAGAATTCAAAATTATTTATAAAACCTCTTCCGATAGTTAGATAAAAATATCTCTCTCAATTAAATTACTATATTCCTACGTAAAATAATTTGGAATAGATTCATTAAGTTCAAACTCTCATAAAAGTTACAAATGACATATAGGTATATTCCTATCCTATACACAAACTTAGCTATTCAATCCGAAGAAGAATTAATTACACGCATATTATCATATTTAGATCTATCCCTAGAATTCATCTCCCAATTTTATCTAGGGAATCAAATTAATTGTTGGTCACACAATCATATATTAAGCACAAAATATGACAATCAATTCATATTTGATCAATAGAACTAGAAACAATAGTAGATCAATATAACTAAACATCAGGTTTCGCTGCAATCTTAATAAAAATTTAGTTTATAACGTAAGTGAAAAACATCATTCTCAAATTAAACAACAACTCAGAAAATCAAAAGTAAAAGAAGAGAAAAGAATGAAAACTTAGTTGTAATCTTCAATCTCTCTCTAGCTTTCAATTTCTTTCAATTTCTTGGTTCACCCTATTAGCAGCCCCTCAAATTAGTATTTTTATATCCCAACTCAAACCATAGCGTATATGTAGCATTAGAGCTCAATTTCGACTAAAAAAACAAGCTAGGATTCGTGTCCACATTATAAAAAGCACTGCAGCCCCTAAAATCAGCATAGGGGCGTTGACTTTCTATCCTTCTAGCGCTGCTGCGTTGATTCCCTTTTAAGCCTAGAGTTGCCCTTGTTGCTTAGTCTTCAAATAATCCAACACTTAAGCTACCAAATGACCTTATTTCCTTACAAATGATGTTGTTTCCTTCCAAATGACGCTCCCTACAAAATAAGATTAAAACACACAAAATAAATAAAAAAGGAACATTAAATACTTGAAAACTTAAAATTTCATCAACCCCGGAATACTCATTTCGTAGGTATAAAACTCAATCATCAATAGGTAACTTTAGTATAGGACCATATAGGAGTTTTGAGTATTTTTATTCATTTATGCTATGTATTTTTTAAAGTACTCTATTTTTTATTGACTTTTCCTTTTTGTTGACTTTTATTTGTTTTGCTATTTTTTGTTTATTGTGACATACTTAGTCCTTACTATTTGATGCTTATTCAGTTAGACTTGGATTTATATGTCTTATTTGTCATTTACTTGCATTGCATGTCTATTTTAGCTAGTTGGTTTGTATTTATACATTCTTGGTATACCATAATTTTATATCATTTTCTATGATTTGTCCCGAGTGACATTTGTGACAAATATGAAAGAATATGTTTGGATAGCTTGATTCTATACCTTGCTTGTTATGATATATTTGTAACGCCCCAAATACCCCCTCGGACGGCATTACATTCTAAAACCTTTCACAATCATGAGAGCACTAAATAAATCCATAAATAAGAAATTTTTATNATTGGTTTGACACTTTATGACAAAAAAAGAAAGAGAATATTTTGGGTAAATATAGGAGAATTCCGGGAGATATTCTCTTGACTAGCTTAATCAAGTTGCATGCGAATAGAGTAAGAGGGAATTTGTTTTAATACTCAAGAGGAGTACATTTACAAACTTGGCATGAAATCACATATTTTACATTGTTTATTTTATACTTTTTATTTTAATTATGAATAACAACTAATGGGGAGAACTAGTTGTCTATTATCATGTTATATCTAAAGGTTCTCAAGTATATTGGGTAAGGTAGTTCTTACATATGTTACATATATGTACTTGCATAATGTTAACATGAACATGTCATATGCTTAACTTGGTGATTTACATACTTGTAATTATGGTATGTCTTTTATACATACTGAAATGTATCACATGCGTTGCACATGAATTTTTTGTTAAAATATTTGATAAAATACATAAAAATTTAATTATATAGTTAAATAGATATTATCTCATGTTTATCATACTTAAATTGTTTGTTTGTAGATGAAAAAAAAAGTTCCATATATCAATTTTTGGGCATCGGAGATGATATTATATCAATAAAGTTGTCGATATGTATTAATATTAGAGTTTTGAAAAAAAAATTATGTTTTTATATATCCTATTAAGAGTAACATGACTATCTAAAAGTTTTGCGAATATAGAGATATTTACATGATATGCTGGAGGTTAGTTTGTTATTTAAGTATAGAGGGATATAATAATAATTTGAATATTTAAATACAAAAGGACATGTTAACCTTTATAATTTTTTTTAAGGATAAAATAGTAAATCAAAATTTTTCATGTTAAGGTACTTTTATTAGTAGTATAGATAAATTATATTTTTCACAAGATGTTGGTTTAGTAGTGATATGTAGGAGTATGATCTTCAAGCCACATTCAAAGAAGTAGTTGTTATACTTAGAGATTAGGGGCGTA
>CAUOFW020001258.1:993516-1014646 GCA_963454935.2 Ilex paraguariensis
TATATATATATATATTCTTTTTATTGATTAGTCTGTATGCAACCCACGCTGGTCTTGTATAGTGATTTAGATAAATGCTACAATTTGAATGCTACCCTGTTACACTTTTCCATGTTACCCTTTGATATGGTATCTGTTAATCAACAATGAGTAAACACCTCTTTTTTTTTAATAGATAAATTTAGTGATTTAACAAAAAAATATTTACAAGAAGCAAAGAGGATAAGCCACATGTTGGCTTTAATCTTTCAAGACAACAAAATCATTCTATATTTTGTAAATCAAGAAAAAATACAATCTCTCAAAATACAAGTAAATCAGCAAGCATGGTAGCGCCCTACATCTTCCCATATATAACCATCAAAATTGCAGACCAACAATACACTCAACACAACAGAAGCTGATCAGAAAAATGCACAACACATCAGTCTACCTCCTTCCAATGACTCATCAGCACATGCAGCAAATCAGCAACAGAAAATTCGGCACAGCTTGCTATCTGGACAACATAAGATGCCAAGAAAGTCCAGATGAGCCTTTAGCTGCGCCATCCACATTAAGTTTCAGTGCACCAGCAGGAGGGGGATCCCACTTAATCCATATGGCCTTAGTCATCACAACATAAGCTGAACTGATCCTTAAATTAGCTAACAATTATTTTACTTTACAATCATCTGCCTCTTAGGTGACTCTCCCTGGCCATTCTGGATAAACACCAATCACCACAAACCACAATGTCACACAAAAGCGGAACATATACATCCATAGCTCACCATTAACTAATGTGCATTTGTGTAGATGCAACTGTAAACATGTTACACTTTCAATGTTACCATGTTACACTTTTCATATTACACTTTGACATGGTATCTGTTAACCAACAATGAATAAACACTTGTTTCCCTGGACATTCTGGATAAACACCAATCACCACAAATCACAATGTCACACAAAAGTAGAACATGTACATCTATGTCTCACCATTCACTAATGTGCATTTGTGTAGATGCAAGTGTAAACATGTTACACTTTCAATGTTACCCTATTACACTTTTCATGTTACACTTTGACATGGTATCCATTAATCAACAATAAATAAACATTTGTTTCTCTGGATATTCTGGATAAACACCAATCACCACAGACCACAATGTCACACAAAAAGCAGAACATTTACATCAATGTCTCACCATTCACTAATGTGCATTTGTGTAGATGCAAGTGTAAATATGTTACACTTTCAATGTTACCCTATTACACTTTGCATGTTACACTTTGACATGGTATCCATTAATCAACAATGAATAAACACCTGTATCCTTGGACATTATAGATAAAAACCAATCACCACACACCACAATGTCACACAAAGCAGAACATGCACATCCGTGTCTCACCATACACTAATGTGCATTTGTTTAGATGCAAGTGTAAATATATTACACTTTCAATGTTACCATGTTACACTTTCGATGTTACACTTGGCATAGTCTCCATTAATCAACAATGAATAAACACCTGTATCCTTGGACATTATAGATAAAAACCAATCACCACACACCACAATGTCACACAAAGCAGAACATGTACATCCATGTCTCACCATACACTAATGTGCATTTGTTTAGATGCAAGTGTAAATATGTTACACTTTCAATGTTACCATGTTACACTTTCGATGTTACACTTGGCATAGTCTCCATTAATCAACAATGAATAAACACCTGTATCCCTGAAAATTTTGGATAAAAATCAATCACCACACACCACAATGTCACACAAAGCAGAACATGTACATCCATGTCTCACCATACACTAATGTGCATTTGTTTAGATGCAAGTGTAAATATGTTACACTTTCAATGTTACCATGTTACACTTTCGATGTTACACTTTGGCAGGGTCTCCATTAATCAACAATGAATAAACACCTGTATCCCTAGACATTCTGGAGAATCACCAATAACCAATCACCAATCACCATAAATGTCTCATCTTACAATAATCATCAATTGTAAAGTATATAAGCAATGAAAAATTTGTCATTTGTCTGCAAATTTTTTCTTCAATTTCCTACGGACTTTTAGATCTTCTTCATTTCAAGAATTTGGATGGTTGAGAAACAATGATACCATTTCAGCTCGGAACTCAGTCAGATGTCTTGCTGTTAACCTCTCCTCAATCTCTTCTNCAAGAATTTGGATGGTTGAGAAACAATGATACCATTTCAGCTCGGAACTCAGTCAGATGTCTTGCTGTTAACCTCTCCTCAATCTCTTCTCCTTTTGGAAGTTTTTTCATTATGTAACATACACGCAAACCGCATGCAACCCTGCATTAACTCCAATTATTAATATGTTTCGATGTTTTTTAAAAACACCAATTGCATTTGGAGAATGAGTACTTACGAGTTTGACTTCTATCGTGGATATGTCTGACATGATATTATTGGAAGCTCCTGATCCTATGTGTCTATGTTGATNCTTCTATCGTGGATATGTCTGACATGATATTATTGGAAGCTCCTGATCCTATGTGTCTATGTTGATCCCTGATAAGTGCGCGAAAATGCATTTTGAATACCCTATTATTGGATTAAATTGTTGAAATATGAATATAAATAATTAGATATAATTTATATTATTGAATTTAATATCTATTCACACTGAGATATAATTGAGCATGATTTTATAACATTTTAAATCTTAAATATTGCATTATTGGTTAGTAAGAAATAATTTATTATTGGGCTTTTATATTTGTTTTTTTTTCTTGATGGCAGTCCATGGAATAAAAAGACTGAAATTGATGTAGCTATCATGTGGGCCCGGCACTTATAATTTTTATTGGACTTTATCTTCTTCAAATTTCACACAAGTTGGGCTTTGGGGGCTGAAACAGAGAAGCTGGAATAAAGAGGGACTAAAGTGAAAAGGGCTAGAAAAAGAAAGGAAGAAAAGGTAATTTTTAAAAGGAGTTTGACTTTAAAACCTATTCTTCACCTTTGTGTGGGCTGGCTNGGATTAAATTGTTGAAATATGAATATAAATAATTAGATATAATTTATATTATTGAATTTAATATCTATTCACACTGAGATATAATTGAGCATGATTTTATAACATTTTAAATCTTAAATATTGCATTATTTGTTAGTAAGAAATAATTTATTATTGGGCTTTTATATTTGTTTTTTTTCTTGATGGCAGTCCATGGAATAAAAAGACTGAAATTGATGTAGCTATCATGTGGGCCCGGCACTTATAATTTTTATTGGACTTTATCTTCTTCAAATTTCACACAAGTTGGGCTTTGGGGGCTGAAACAGAGAAGCTGGAATAAAGAGGGACTAAAGTGAAAAGGGCTAGAAAAAGAAAGGAAGAAAATGTAATTTTTAAAAGGAGTTTGACTTTAAAACCTATTCTTTTCCTTTGTGTGGGCTGGCTTTTTATTTTCCTGTGTGCGGCGGCTGGAGAAAAAGAAAAAGAAAAGGAAGACAGCGGCTATTTTCGGTGGGGAGCAGACGCAGATCAGATGTCACCGGTTTGTTCTATTTTTCTTAGGAGATTTTTGTTATCCATTATATTTATGGATAACTAAATTTTCAGGTAAGACNCCTGTGTGCGGCGGCTGGAGAAAAAGAAAAAGAAAAGGAAGACAGCGGCTATTTTCGGTGGGGAGCAGACGCAGATCAGATGTCACCGGTTTGTTCTATTTTTCTTAGGAGATTTTTGTTATCCATTATATTTATGGATAACTAAATTCTCAGGTAAGGCGAGAGATAAACTTGCACAGTAAATGATATTTTATTTAATTTTAATTTATGTAGTTGATTTTTAATACTAAAACTCTTTTATTTTATCATTCTCAATTTATTGTTGATATTTTCTTCTACAAATAATCATAGAATTTATTATGTTTATGGATTCAGCTATGCTTTTTCTATTGAATGGATTAATTCTTTGATTATGTTTGGACCAATTATTTATCTATATTGATTTAATTCTTTGTTGTAACATTGCTTTATTGAGTATGTTGTCGTCATTGAATTTTCTCAATAGTGATAATAATTTACGTATTTTAAAAGTNTTTTTCTATTGAATGGATTAATTCTTTGATTATGTTTGGACCAATTATTTATCTATATTGATTTAATTCTTTGTTGTAACATTGCTTTCTTGAGTATGTTGTCGTCATTGAATTTTCTCAATAGTGATAATAATTTACGTATTTTAAAAGTGGTGAATAATTTTTCAAAGGGTTATATTGGGTTTAATCTTGGTTTATAAATCTATATCTTCCGGTTGGAAATTTTGGGAATTAAATTCTCAATTGAGTTATTCAATGAATTAAGAATAATTAAAATACTAGATTTGTGCAAGGGATTCCCGACGCTTTACTATTTGTCAAATTTGAATACTTTTTCCGTTAGTCACGTGTTTCACTTTAATTTGCATTTAAAATTAATCTTTATTATCTAGTAGTCATTTAATATTCTTGTTTAGTTTATTTGTTCATTCTATTATTCTTTTAATTTGTCTCTTTGTAGAATCGACACCCCAAAGCTGTGCTACAATTACCGCGTTATTCTTTGGGCGTAAAAAAAATTTGGCGCNAATCTTTATTATCTAGTAGTCATTTAATATTCTTGTTTAGTTTATTTGTTCATTCTATTATTCTTTTAATTTGTCTCTTTGTGGAATCGACACCCCAAAGTTGTGCTACAATTACCGCGTTATTCTTTGGGCGTAAAAAAGTTTGGCACCATTGCAGGGGAGACGGTAGAAGAATTGGTAGATAGTTTTTCTTTTCAACAGTCTGCAAAAGCGGTAACTTCGTTCCTTCTTTTAGCTTGCTGCATTATTATTATTATTATTATTCTTTCTTTTTATAGTATTTTTATTCTTTTAGTATTCCATTGCCTCGCATGCACAGATATAGGGACACCTTAGGTAGATTTGCTAGTAGGCCTTTGGTAGAATTAGAATCAGATTTTATAAATCCTTTATTTGAAAATCCATCAAGTCCCGAAAAAATGGGTGAACATGAAAATCAACCCATTAGAACTCTTCATGATTACCTCCACCCTACACGCACAGCCACACCATCATGCATCATGTTTCCAACTTATACTCGCCAACTGGATTTTAAAACANCCAGCTAATACTCACCAATTGGATTTTAAAACAGGGATGATACAATTACTCCCTAATTTTCATGGCTTGGAAAATGAAAATCCATATGTGCACATTAGGGAGTTTGAGGAAGTAGTTGCGACTTTTCATAATCAAATTGCACTTGATGATGTTGTGAA
The DNA here is from genome assembly GCA_963454935.2 of Ilex paraguariensis. NCBI lineage: Eukaryota > Viridiplantae > Streptophyta > Magnoliopsida > Aquifoliales > Aquifoliaceae > Ilex > Ilex paraguariensis. The sequence continues at coordinate 998,831 of CAUOFW020001258.1, forward strand.
ACTTAAGTTCTTTCCTTTTTCTTTGAAGGATAGAGCTAAGAGTTGGCTATATTCACTGAGACCACGATCTATTGGGTCATGGAGTGAGATGACTCAGGTCTTCTTTAACAAATATTTTCCTCAACATAAGACCAACGCTTTAAAAAGACAAATCTCCACCTTTGCACAAAAGGATAGTGAGACCTTGTATCAGTCTTGGGAGAAATTTAAGGAGTTGTTGAGTGTGTGTCCTCACCATGGGTATGAGAATTGGCGCTTAGTGAGCTATTTTTATGAGGGACTTACACCTAGAGAGCGCCAATTTGTGGAGATGATGTGTAATGGTGAATTCTTACAAAAAGATCCTGATGAGGCCAAAGAATACCTCAATGAGCTTGCTGAAAAAACTCACACTTGGACTGGACCTAGTGCTATTGAAAGCACAGATAGGTCATGAACTACAAGAAACCCAAATGGTGGTGGAATTTACCATCTCAGGGAAGAGGATAGCCTAAAGGCTAAGGTTGAAATGCTCACTAGGGAGCTAGATATGTTAAAGACTAAGGACTTAAAGCCAACACACATGGCTAATCATGTAGAGTTTTTTGGACCATGTTTTGTGTGTGGCGGGGTAGATCACTTTACCCAAGAATGTCTCACACTCGCTGAGATGAGAGGGATGTATAAGGAACAATGTAATACCTTAGGTATGTACAAGAAGCCTTTTACACCTTATTCTGATACCTATAATTCGGGGTGGCCCAATCACCCCAATTTTAGCTGGAAGTTTGAAAATCAACCGCCTGCACAACCCCCTAAATCATATCCTGCACCTTATCATGCACCTTCATCTTTTAGGAGTCCTTTAGAAGACACTTTGCATGCTTTTATTGAGACACAGGGTAAGACTAACCAAAAGTTTGAATATTTGATTATGCAGGTCATTGAAGAAAACAAAGAGATAAAGAGCCAAGTGTCCAAATTGATGAGCTCTTTGAGTGTGAATGAGCGAGGTAAGTTCCCTTCTCAAGCTCAGTCCGCACCCCAGGGCCAACACATGGCACAAGAGAATTTGAAGGATGTAAATGCCATTGTGACACGAAGTGGTGACTCATCAATGGACAAATCAGAGGATGTGGAAAATGATCAAGATAATACTGATGCCGAGCTACCCAAGGAACCTGAGGTAACAAAGATTCTTGTTAAGGTACCATTCCCTCAAGCTTTAAAATCAAGCAAGCAAACTCTGGATCCAAACAATGAAATCCTAGAGAATCTAAGGCAGGTAAAAATCAATCTTCCTCTTTTGCATGTGATTAAACAAGTTCCTACTTATGCAAAAGTTCTCAAAGATTTATGTATAATTAAGAGGAAACACCATGTGAAGAAGACAGCATTCCTGACAGAGCAAGTTAGTGCTCTAATTAAGCAGCGGATTCCTCCCAAGTACAAGGATCCTAGTTGTCCAACCATTGCGTGCAACATTGAAAACCATGAGTTTGGGCAAACTTTGTTAGATTTAGGAGCTAGCGTGAATATAATGCCATATTCTATTTATTTGCAGTTAGGGTTGGGAGAAATCAAACCAACCACTGTGGTATTGCAATTGGCCGACCATTCAGTCAAAGTACCTCAGGGTGTGGTAGAGAATGTTCTAATTCGAATTGACAAATTTTATTATCCTGTTGATTTTCTAATCCTCGACACTAGCTCTGTTGTTGATACTACTTCTAAAATTCTTTTGATTTTAGGTAGGCATTTTCTTGCCACTACTAATGCTCTTATTAATTGCAGGAACGGGCTCATGAAGCTGTCTTTTGGAAACATGACTCTCGAGGTGAATATTTTCCATATTGCAAAACAGCCAGCAGATGATGACGAGAGCCACCAAACATACATGATTGATTCACTTATGGATATGGGAGTTTCTATACCNTACAAGGATCCTAGTTGTCCAACCATTGCGTGCAACATTGAAAACCATGAGTTTGGGCAAACTTTGTTAGATTTAGGAGCTAGCGTGAATATAATGCCATATTCTATTTATTTGCAGTTAGGGTTGGGAGAAATCAAACCAACCACTGTGGTATTGCAATTGGCCGACCATTCAGTCAAAGTACCTCAGGGTGTGGTAGAGAATGTTCTAATTCGAATTGACAAATTTTATTATCCTGTTGATTTTCTAATCCTCGACACTAGCTCTGTTGTTGATACTACTTCTAAAATTCTTTTGATTTTAGGTAGGCATTTTCTTGCCACTACTAATGCTCTTATTAATTGCAGGAACGGGCTCATGAAGCTGTCTTTTGGAAACATGACTCTCGAGGTGAATATTTTCCATATTGCAAAACAGCCAGCAGATGATGACGAGAGCCACCAAACATACATGATTGATTCACTTATGGATATGGGAGTTTCTATACCTCATGATTTTGATCCCCTTGAGTATTTTCTTGTTCATTCTGAATTTGATTCTATCAGTGATCCACCTGATGTAGTTGATATTTGTGCTATTTTTGATAGGACTCAGGACTATGGCACTCGGGCGTGGCAACCGAAGTTTGAGGAGTTGCCTGAGAAAGGTGAAAAACAAATTCCTTCAAGTGTAGAAGCACCCAAAGTTGAATTGAAGCCTCTGCCTAAGGGTTTAAAGCATGCTTTCCTTGGTCCAGGTGATACTTTTCCTGTTATTATCTCATCTGAATTATCTGAGTCTCAAGGTGAGAAATTAATTCGAACCCTAAGTAAGCATAAGTCAGCCTTAGGTTGGAGCATTGCGGATATTAAAGGTGTTAGTCCCCTAGTCTGTTCTCATAAAATTAATTTAGAGGAAGGAACTAGCCCTCGTAGAGACCCCCAGTGCAGGCTTAATCCCACCATGAAAGAAGTGGCGAAAAATGAAGTGTTAAAACTATTAGATGCAGGAATCATATATCCTATTACTGATGGTAAATGGGTAAGTCCTACACAGGTTGTCCCTAAAAAGTCAGGTGTTACTGTGGTAAAGAATGACCTGGGAGAGTTAGTCGCTACAAAACTTGCGACTGGGTGGCGGATGTGCATTGATTACAGAAAATTGAATTCTGCCACCCGAAAAGACCATTTTCCTCTCCCTTTTATTGATCAAATTCTTGAGCGTGTGGCTGGTCATCTTTTTTATTGTTTCTTGGATGGTTATTATGGTAATTATCAAATTGAAATTGCATTAGAAGACCAAAAAAAAAAAACCACTTTCACTTGTCCTTTTGGTACTTATACTTTTCATAGAATGCCATTTGGATTGTGTAATGCACCTGCTACTTTTCAACGTTGCATGATGAGCATTTTTAGTGACATGGTTGAAAATTGCNCGAGTTACAAAAAATTTCAGATTTACAACCCGAATCATGGTGACAATTTACCATTTTACCCTTTATTCATAAAAGTTTAAATCTACCGGGATTTTACACATATAATTTCTTCTAGGGGATAGAGGTTGATCAATCTAAGATTGAATTAATCTCTAAGTTGCCTGCACCTAGGACAGTAAAGGATGTGAGATCCTTTTTTANATAGAGGTTGATCAATCTAAGATTGAATTAATCTCTAAGTTGCCTGCACCTAGGACAATAAAGGATGTGAGATCCTTTCTTGGTCAAGCGGGTTTTTATAGGAGGTTCATACATAATTTTTCCACCATATCTAGACCATTATGTGACCTCTTAGCTAAAGATGCCCCATTTGAGGGGACACAAGCTTGTCAAGAGGCCTTTAAAATGCTAATTGGCAAGCTTACCTCAGCACCTATAATGCAGCCACCTGATTGGACTTTACCTTTTGAGATCATGTGTGATGCTAGTGATTTTGCTATGGGTGTTGTTCTTGGACAGCGAAGAGAGGGGAAACCTTCTGTCATTCACTATGCTAGTAGAACTCTAAATAGTGCTCAGATGAATTACTCCACCACGGAAAAAGAGTTACTAGCTATAGTATTTGCTTTGGATAAGTTTCGTGCTTATTTAGTTGGTTCTCCTATTATTATTTTCACAGATCATGTAGCCCTTAAGTACCTTCTTACAAAAAAGGATGCTAAGGCACGACTAATACGGTAGNCTAAATAGTGCTCAGATGAATTACTCCACCACGGAAAAAGAGTTACTAGCTGTAGTATTTGATTTGGATAAGTTTCGTGCTTATTTAGTTGGTTCTCCTATTATTATTTTCACAGATCATGTGGCCCTTAAGTACATNTGTTCTTGGACAGTGAAGGGAAGGGAAGCCTTCTGTCATTTATTATGCTAACAGAACTTTAAATAGTGCTCAGATGAATTACTCCACCACAAAAAAAAAGTTTTTAGCTGCAGTGTTTTCTTTGGATAAGTTTTGTGCTTACTTGACTGATTCCCCTATTATTATTTTCACAGATCATGCAGCCCTTAAGTACCTTTTTACAAAAAAGGATGCTAAGGCACGACTAATACGGTGGATTTTACTTTTGCAAGAATTTGACATCACCATCAAAGACAAGAAAGGAGTGGAGAACGTAGTGGCTGACCATCTCTCGAGGATCACATTTGAGGATACCTCTGACTATCTACCAATCAAGGATGATTTTCCCGATGAACATTTACTTTTTGTTACTTCTCTACCATGGTTTGCTCATATTGTGAATTATTTGGCTGCAGGTGAGATACCGGTGGATTGGAGTGCTCAGGACAAGAGGAAGTTCATGACTGAGGTACAAAATTTCTATTGGGATGACCCTTTTCTTTTCAAATATTGTCCTGATCAAATTTTAAGGCGTTGCATCCCTAATGAGGAGATTGTCAACGTCTTGAAATTTTGTCACTCTCAAGCTTGTGGGGGCCACTTTTCAATGAAGAAAACCGCTGCGAAAATTCTGCACTGTGGATTTTATTGGTTCACCTTGTTTAAGGATGCAAACATCTATTGTCGCTCATGTGAAAAGTGTCAAAAATTAGGAGTTATGTCCCGTCGTAATATGATGCCCTTAAACCCAATTTTAGTGATTGAAATTTTTGATTGTTGGGGCATTGATTTTATGGGACCATTTCCTCCTTCTTTTGGATATCAATATATTATTGAGGCAATAGATTATGTGTCAAAATGGGTAGAGGCAGCATCTTGCAGGAGCAATGATAATAAGATGGTAATTAAATTTCTCAAAGAGAATGTGTTATCTCGATTTGGTATACCACGTGCTATCATTAGTGACCGATGTACTCATTTTTGTAACTGTTCTTTTGAGGCTTTAATGAAAAATATGGGATGGTACATAAGATCTCTACTGCCTACCACCCTTAGACGAGTGGACAGGTAGAACTTGCAAACAGGGAAATTAAGCAAATTTTAGAAAAAACGGTAAACCCGGATCGCAAGGATTGGTCTTTGAGACTAGTTGATGCCCTTTGGGCCTACTGTACAGCTTTCAAAACTACCTTAGGCATATCACCTTGTAGGTTNATTAAGCAAATTTTAGAAAAAACGGTAAACCCGGATCGCAAGGATTGGTCTTTGAGACTAGTTGATGACCTTTGGGCCTACTGTACAGCTTTCAAAACTACCTTAGGCATGTCACCTTATAGGCTTGTTTTTGGAAATCCTTGTCACTTACCTGTGGAGCTCGAACATCAAGCCTATTGGGCCATCAAGCATTTCAATTTGGNATCCTTGTCACTTACCTGTGGAGCTCGAACATCAAGCCTATTGGGCCATCAAACATTTCAATTTGGACATGGGAGAAGCAGGTAAACTTAGAAAATTTCAACTGACCGAATTAGAGGAGTTGAGAAATGATGCTTATGAGAACTCTAGAATCTATAAGGCTAAAATGAAAGCGTTTCATGATAAAAGTATTTTGAGAAAAACGTTTAAGCCTAATGATCGAGTGTTTTTATATGATTCTAGACTCCATAAGCACCCTGGAAAACTTAAGTCTAGGTGGACCGACCCTTTTATAGTAAAGAATGTTTTTGCACATGGGACGGTGGAAATAGAGAATCCTAAGGATGGTCAAATCTTTAAAGTAAATGGTCAACGACTTAAAATATTAATTGGTTGGCAAGTTCCAGAAGTGGAAGATATTCCACTTGAGGATCCGATCTATCAACCTTGACCACACCACGCAGGTATGCTTTTCTTTATTTGTTTTGTTTGTTTTATTTTATTTTATTTTTATTTTTCCTTTTAGTTTGCTGTTGTTTTCTTTGTTTTTATTAGCAGGTTAGTTTCATTTTGACATGTCAGGTTACCATCTTTGGTGCTTAACGAACTACCCACATCACACATCAGGTGTATTCTACCCTTTTTAGTTACTCCTCATTCAAATTTGATTCTTAAACATTGAGGATGTTTCATTTAAGTTGGGGGGTGGATGGTGGTGCAAATTCAATATTTAAATTCTTGTTGTTACTCTGTGGCATATTTTCATGTGTGAAATATTTTTAATTTACACGTGCATCATTTTCACATGTGAATTCTTCAAAACCATCATAATCAAATTTTTTTTCTGAAAGCATTCACAGAACCTCTAATGCACTCAACCAAGCTTTATGGTAAGATGGTGGTTTGACACATGTAGCTAGAGAGATCTTTTGCTTAAGTATTCATATGAGTTTTGGAGAGGATTGAGAGCCTACAACTACAGTAAATTGTGATAAGCGTTCATTGATCTGTTGAACTGGGTACTTTTTTTGAGAATATCATTACATGGNAGATAAGCGTTCATTGATCTGTTGAACTGGGTACTTTTTTTGAGAATATCATTACATGGTTTGTGGTAAGATGGTGGATATACTTGGGATATGACGAAGGTCAACTTAGGATCAACGTTTAAGCTTTTCAAGCTAACCCTTTGTGACACCCCAAAATCCGGGGGTCCGTTGATTACCCATCAACCCGCGGAATNTGTTGTTACTCTGTGGCATATTTTCATGTGTGAAATATTTTTAATTTACACGTGCTTCATTTTCACATGTGTATTCATTCTCATTTATAGCTATCTTTGTGAATTCTCCAAAACCATCATAATCAATTTTTTTTTCTGAAAGCATTCACAGAACCTCTAATGCACTCAACCAAGCTTTATGGTAAGATGGTGGTTTGACACATGTAGCTAGAGAGATCTTTTGCTTAAGTATTCATATGAGTTTTGGAGAGGATTGAGAGCCTACAACTACAGTAAATTGTGATAAGCGTTCATTGATCTGTTGAACTGGGTACTTTTTTTGAGAATATCATTACATGGTTTGTGGTAAGATGGTGGATATACTTGGGATATGACGAAGGTCAACTTAGGATCAACGTTTAAGCCTTTCAAGCTAACCCTTTCCACATTAAACCCCTAGTAGCCAACTTTGAGCCAATAAACACATGTAGCCTTTTCCTTTCATATGCCTACATTATCCATACCTCTCCACATTGGAGTATGACCTATAAACTGATTTTTCCTACCCTTGTTACTTCCAAGTGTGTATTAGATATGGAAGTCTTTTTTTTTTTAAAAAAAAAAGGAGACAGAGAGAGAAACGGGAAGAACATGAGTTACAAGGTGTTCAAGTGAGTGAGTTTCAAAAAAAAAAAAAGCCAAGGCTGGGTAGAAATAACAAAATACCAGGGTGACATAATTGTTAACCAAATTGCTTAAAAAAAAGGGCATTATTCGATGACTTGAAAATTTGAGGAGTACATCAAGTGAAAAATATAGTTTATTGAGAGATTTAACAAGATTCCCTCTGTATGTACTTGGAAGTTTTTGAATCCTTTCCATTTTTTATATAGCCTCAAAAAAACCTAAGCCACATTACAACCTTTTGTGTTGACCGTTCTGATCTTAAGTAAGATTTTGGGAAAGCATGGTAGAAGTCTCATTTGTTAGTATTTCTATCATAAGATCAATGTTTGTTTGTTGCTTGTACAAAATTGCCTAATTCCCCATGAGAGTGTGTGCACACCCATTGTCAACTCCATAGAGAGAATCTCCACACAAAACACTTTTATACCCGTGAGTTATGAAGTTGAACCTTTTGCTTGAGATGTTCTTGATGTTACATGTGTCAGGGTTTCTGGTTAGATGGATATAGTTTGGAACACACACACACTCTGTGGATTGCTTCAGGTAGATTGTTTGTGATGGGGTTACTGAATTCGTAAGATTATTTTGATATGTGAATCTGGAAAGTGTGACTTGGTAGCCTTTGTGTGTGATATTCTTTAGTTTCTTTCATTGTTTCGGCATGAAAATTTGCTAGGGACTAGCAATGAGTAAGCTGAGGGGTGTGATAAGTGCGCGAAAATATATTTTGAATACCCTATTATTTGATTAAATTGCTGAAATATGAATATAAATAATTATATATAATTTATATAATTGAATTTAATATCTATTCACACTGAGATATAATTGAGCATGATTTTATAACATTTTAAATCTTAAATATTGCATTATTGGTTAGTAAGAAATAATTTATTATTGGGCTTTTATATTTATTTTTTTTCTTGATGGCGGTCCATGGAATAAAAAGACTGAAATTGATGTTGCTGTCACGTGGGTCCGGCACTTATAATTTTTATTGNACGTTTTTGAAATATGGATAACTCATGGTAATCATCAATTCATTTTTAGCATATCAACCCAACAGTCAATGATCTATTAAAAAACAAATATCATGTTTCACTATTCATATTTTGATTCACTGTCAAACAACACTTTCTATATAAAAAATTCAGTTACATGTTACACTTTTAACAAATACGTATGATGTTGTATATTTCGCATGAAATTGACATTATTTTCAATGCATCCTCCACATGTATTACGCTTCCAACTCCAACCCCAGACCATATTTGGGCACTACAATATGATAAAAATTAGAAGCAAAGTTGTCATATAACGAAGTAGGTAATAACCATAATTTTTTAAGGAACACTTTTTTTATTGGATAGTGACACATACCCGTAAGCCTCTAAGTCATATATTATCTTCAATTTGTTGAAATCAATGGTGTCCAATGCTTCACACTCCTGCTACATTTTTTTTATGTCTTTGTCTGTCAGCCCTTGAATAGTAGTTATCCTTTCCTTGCTATCATCATCATCAAGAATCTCAATTGTTCTCCCACATTTGTCTTCACTCAAATCGGTCTTATGAAAAATCGGTCCTGATGTCACTATCTGATTTTTTTCCTTTTTGTTCCACTGTATTCGAATTCTGCATCTCTCTTCCTTTTTCTCTCTCTTTTCTTGATGTTTTTGACCATTGATGTTTGTCCTTTTTTTTTCTTTTTCCTGTGATCTTTAGCTACAATGTTTTCTTCCTGATATTTCTGAGTTATAAGATGGACTGATAATTCATTAAGTTGATCAATCAACTCAGCGTTCTAATTCTCTCAATTTTTTATCGTTTCCTTGCAGTCTTGTATTTCTACTTGAAACATTTGTTCCCTCTTTTTCATATTTTCAACAACTTCATTCAACTCCTTTATTATTGTATCATTTTCTTGCCTTTTCAAGGAGAATGTAGATTGTTGTTTGTGAAACTCATCACCACCAGAACCAAAATGTGAATGATCCAAGTAACATTTATCTGTGCCTATGGTCCTAATAACAATTTTCAAGACATCATTTCCCTTCATTATCTCTTGTAGCCTTTGTCTGTTTCTGTGTTCTTCTTCTCTTCCTACATCAATGTCATCTTGTACTGGAACATCAATATTGTGAGTGGCTTCATTCATAGCAGCATCAATAAGAGATTCAAATGCCAGATTTGAATTTCTATCACCACCAATGACATCCAGCATATCTTTGTCATCGCCAAGAAATGTATCATGTCCTCCTTCATCATTCCCACCGCACTTAAATGCTTCTTCATGCACCTGGCCATGTGTTTTTTCAACTTTACCACTTTCTGTCTTTCCCTCAAATTTAGATTGGCCCCCTTCTTTTTCTTTGCTTCCCTTATATTTTAGAAAAATTTTCTCCTCTGCTATTCTACGCAATCTATGTCTCAACACCTTTGCAATATTTTAAAAATAGACAATTGTATGCATTAATTAACAAAATTGTAACATGGAAGTGTATCAAAACATTGTTTTCTGAGGCAAGTGTTTTATATGTTATTAACATAAAAAGATTTAAAAATTATGTAACATGGACATATTAAATTAAATTCATTATTTTTAACCAACTTACATATTTTGACTTCAACTTTGCAAGTGTACTTTGTTTCATGGCTCTTTGAAGACTCGGCAGATTCCATTTCAGAATCCTTGGTATTGCATGTGGCATGTTAGTCTTGACAATTGTTGTATGTTCACAAAGCCAATACTGCACACACATACATATTTAATAAAAGCAAACGAGTTACATTAATTTATTGAACAACGAAAAAAAATATTGGAAATGGAATGGGGCTTTTAACATCTTACCAGTAACAACATTATGCATCTAGTAACTCCAGAAGGGTTGCTACTCTTTCTCTGAAGTGAAGACATAAGAGATTCATGTATTGCACTTAGTAATGACATCTATATTCTCAACGTATGAAACAAATCCTTATCCTATAGATGTCCCAGTGTGTGTGAAAAATAGTGTCATCATCAAGAATAGACATAGGAGTCTTGCAACGTCATCAACGTCGTGTTTTGATATACCACCTGCTGCTTCAACCAATCTACTCTTTATCAAGGTTGATGTCAACCTGCTATCTTTCTTGAATCTCTTTTTAACAAATTTTATATTTTCTTTAGCATGAGATAATGAATCCATGGGATTGCATCCATCATCAATGTCAAAAATTATTTTCACATCACTCCTTCTCAATTTAATGTCCTCCCCACCAATGTGAAATTTAGATTTAGTAACATCGAAGCACATTATTACATTCTATATGATAGTATCGCTCTTTCTACACCATGCCCTATCTAATTTTTTTTTATCAATAATGCATTCAAATAGTAACCAAAATGGTGTTTTCTGCAAAAGAACATTGTGTGCTTCACTAATGTTAATTTCATCTATTGCTCTAATTATCGCAAGCAAATTCAATCTGTATTTAGCATCTTGCTTCGATTCCACCATTTATTTTTTCCCCATCACAGCTTTGAGTTGGGTGGTGACAAAGAACAAATTGTATAAAGTATACCAAAAGGTTAACTGAAAATATAACAGTATAAACAAATAATTAACCAAAAAATAGTGTATAACACAACTAAATAAGTGAACCAAATAACAGTGAATAACACAACCAAATAAGTGATCCAAACAACAGTGTATGACACATTCAAAAGTGAAACAAAAACAGTGTATAACACATTCTAATAAGTGAACTACAAAACATAATATAACCAAATAAGTGAGGATGTAATAGTGTTACACTTTTTCTATGTTACAATGAGATAGTAATACAATGACAATATAAAAAGTAAAGTGTAACATTAAAAGTGTAAAGTGTAATATTGAAAGTCTAAAGTGTTACATTATGTCCCACCTTCCCTAATGAAAAGTGTAAAGTGTTACCTTAAATGAGAGTGTAAAGTGTAAAAAATAATATACAGTTCCGTATCCAATGGTCCATTGTTCTTCACTTTGTCGGTAAACTAGTATGTTTGTTACACAATATTGGTAACTTTGTGACATTTTCATGTGTTACCCTCTATATGTTACACTTTGTATATTACATTGTGATGTTAACACAATCACCATTTTTAGGATTTACACATGGTGTAATCACTCATAATTAAAAAAAAAAAAAAAAAAGAATAAACAACAGTGTCAATAAACAACAATGGTAATTAACATTCACAACACACAAATGTTTTAAAATAAAACAAAAGATTCAGTGTAAATTTAATAATATAACAACATATAAGTATATCGAAACAAGTGTAATAACAAAAAATGTAGCTATAAATGTGTAACAAAACACAACACAAAACATAATTTATGTATTTATTCAAACAAACATACTAGTTCAGACCTGTATTCCATCAATTGAAAAAATAAAATATTAATAAATTTAGAACATCCAACAATTCATTGGTTTTTTACAATATGAACACTCCTATGGTATAAAAATTATATAATTTGCAAGCTTTTGACCAAAAAAATAACAAAGATTTTTTAAAGAGTTTTTTAATCTTCAAACAAACAAACAAAATGGGGTTCCAATATATGAATTTAAACAAGGAAAAAAGTGTAATGTCACCCATGATTATAATACCCAAAAAATAATGTACTGTGGTGTGTGGTGATTGGTTTCAGTCAACCCATTTCGGACCTATGTTCGATCAATTGAAAAAAGAAAGGGTTACAACACCCAATAATTCATTGGTTTTTTATAATATGAACACTCTTATGGTATAAAAATTACATAATTTAACGGTTTTAAACCAAAAAAAAAAAAATTATGAACATTTTTCGTCTTTCAATCTTCAAACAAACAAAATAGGGTTCCAAAACATGAGTTTAAACCAAAAAAAAAAGTGTAACCCATGATGATAATACCTAATTAAATAAACAAGAAAAAAGGTGTAATGTACATATATATATATACATACATACATTACCTCTTGTAGAGATCAACAAACTCAAGGAACACAGTGGAAACAACGATGGACGAACACAATGCAAAGAACGAGCAATGATCAGAGTAACAATGACGTAAAAACCCTCTTTAAAACTCTAATCAAACTCTGTTCAATCGTTAGTAATGTAATCCGAATCCCTTCGTGAGTTGATGAACAATGCTCATTCAACACCCTTTGGATGAATACAGAGATAATCGACTGCATAGGAAGATGAATCGGTTTCTTTTAGGATGGATATGCAAAAGATCAGTCGTTTCTTTGGAAGAAGATAGATGGGTTTCCTTGGAATAAGATACAAATCAACTGTTTTTTTTTTTTAGAAGACAAAGAGATAGATTTCAATTTTTTAGGAAGATGAATAGATTTTGAATTAATTGTGCCTAAATTTTAGCGGTCATGATATGTGCATCGTTACATTTTTAAGGAAAAAAATATTTATCAAAATGGGTGTTTAGGTCTTTGTATCCATGTAGTGTATTTTTTTTTTAAAACATTATTTAATGTGTATTTTTTGTTAAATAAGTTTAATTAGGTGTACCGACCTAANGATGAATAGATTTTGAATTAATTGTGCCTAAATTTTAGCGGTCATGATAAGTGTATCGTTACATTTTTAAGGAAATTTTTTTTTATCTAAATGGGTGTTTAGGTCTTTGTATCCATGTAGTGTATTTTTTTTAAAACATTATTTAATGTGTATTTTTTGTTAAATAAGTTTAATTAGGTGTACCGACCTCAAAAAGGACCCAAGTTTTAATATTTGATTGAATCCACAATCAATCTAATTAAATCAACAAATTAGATTAATAAATTAAGTCCAATAAAAACTCCAAATGCAAATGGTCACATAGAACCCATACCTATCGAGTCAACCACGACTTGAAATTATACTCTTGGAATACTGTATAAGTTATTAGACATTTCCTTTCGAGCTGTCCCCGGAAAATTCATATTCCTAAATTTGAAGTAATTTTGACTTTAGTGGTTATCTTGTTGTTTAACTACAACAAGCAGCAAATTTTTTTGCTGGCACACATGCATTGTAGTGAGAATGCAAGTAGCTAACCTAAATCTCTTACTTCGCATCTGTACATTGTTATTAGGTAAGGGAGGTCAGAACTTTCCTACCCAAAATTTTTCAACAGAGACAAATCATACCACTAAATGGACTATACCACTAAATAGANGCATCTGTACATTGTTATTAGGTAAGGGAGGTCAGAACTTTCCTACCCAAAATTTTCCAACAGAGACAAATCATACCACTAAATAGACTATANTGGACTATACCACTAAATAGACCACTAAATTTTGGTCAGTGTAGTATTACTGTAAATAAAATTAGTAAAAAAAAAAAAAGAAGAAAAAAACTCAATTGAATCTATATATAGTNACTAAATTTTGGTCAGTGTAGTATTACTGTAAATAAAATTAGTAAAAAAAAAAAAAAAGAAGAAAAAAACTCCATCGAATCTATATATAGTAGCGGTGTTTCTTGTAAGAATTGAGAAGCGCTGCTCAGACTATCACAGAGAGAGAGAGAGAGCAAACCACACAGAAACATTCAGATCCGCACAAATATAATGGCCGATCATCAGAAAATTCATCCCGTGGTGGAAGTGGAAGCACCACCAACGCGGCCCTTGGTGGCTCATGGCTCATACAAGCCAGAAAAATGCGAGCAAGTGCTTTATCAGCCACCATTCAGACGTACCTTTCCAGTGGCCCACTCAAATCCACCCAAGAAGAGAAGCTGTTGCTGCAAGTGCATGTGCTGGACAATTAGCCTTCTCATCCTTCTACTGATCATCATTGGAATTACTGCAGCCATTCTCTATGTTGTTTTCAAACCAAAGCTTCCCCAATACTTAATCGACAGTCTTAGAATATCCAATTTCAAACTCAACTTCGACATGAGCCTCTACGCTAAATTTGACGTGAAGATCATTGCAAATAATCCGAACAAAAAAATTGGAATCTACTATGAGAAAGGAAGTCAACTGAGTGTGTGGTACTCGAGCACTAAGCTATGCCATGGATCACTACCCAAGTTCTATCAAGGTCACCAGAACACGACACTCATTAATGTGGCCTTATCAGGTCAAACACGAGCAGGAAGTACTCTGATGGCGGCCCTGCAGGAGCAACAACAAACTGGAAGAATCCCATTAGATCTTAATGTAGATGTGCCAGTTAGCATCAAACTTGGGAAGCTAAAACTGATGAAGGTGAGGATTTTGGGCGGCTGCATGTTGATAGTTGATAGTTTAAGTGCTAATAATCTGATCAGCATCAAAGCCAGTACTTGCAAGTTCAGGCTGAAGCTCTAAAGACTCTTATGCTAATTCATTGTACGGTCCTCCACCTCCTCGCGGGTAGAAGTTTTTTGAACTTAAGGTCAGAAGGGTGATTCTTCTCTCTGTAATAGTCAGATCACAACCAAATTTTTTTGCATTGTAAGTTCCAGGATGCTTCAATATACCAATTGGCCTACTGGAGAAGATGTTGACTTGAGACGCTCTCTACTTGCATATATTACAATGATATATATATTTCCCCCAAGACTTCCATTCCGTGTATCAGAAATTTTCAATGAATCAAGTGAAAAATATTCGTCCTAATTTTACATTAGGGTGGAAAAAGCAAAAGAAGAAGACACGTGTCAGTGTGATGCTCACTCGGAATAATAAAGCCAAGTTCGGTGAAATCACCATACACAACACCGAACCGAACTGATGAGGTCGGTTGGATAAGTCAAACCGTTGTAAAATCACCTGATACAATTCAGTTCGGCCAACTCAAACTAGCTCAGTGTACTCATGATTGTGAAGATCACTTTATCTTGAAGAATCATAAGAGGCAATACAATTGATAAGAACGAATCACGAATAAACATTATCCATGTGCCCGAATAAAAGGATTGATAGGAAAGGATCCTATAATTTATCATTGACAATCAGACTAAATGTAAGGTGTGCCACCTCACATTGCCAAAGGGAGGGAAACCCTAGATGAAGGGACAAACCACTATAAATCCTAGGTAGGTTAAAGTCAAAGGTACTCACTACATTTCCCTATAATCAGCCCTGACTATGCTTTAAACCTATATTAACTTAAGTATCAGAACGTCTCCTACTGACCCAAACCAATCTTAGGCAGTTTATTTGTTGTTCAAGGGAGCGGTGCAACGTCTGTAGTTTGTTTGTTCCAAACCAAACCACTAAATCAGTGCCCCTGGGGGGGGGGGGGGGGG
>CAUOFW020001258.1:1038501-1055687 GCA_963454935.2 Ilex paraguariensis
AAAAAAAAGCTAGCGACTTTCGGTCTTTCAAATACCATTTAAAACAATAATGGAGTTTTCCAACTCCAGGGAAAGTTTACAGCAATTTAGAGCCATTGGCTCTTAAAAAATTCAAGAATCAAAGGAGTTTTTAATTCCACTTCTTAAAAGAGTTTCTAACTCCACATTTTAAAGGAGTTTTCAACTCTAGTTTTCACCTTGGTCTATCAACCTACTCAAATATTGATTGAAACCATACCAATCAATTTGCCCTGAATTGTATCAAAGATGGCAACCTTCATTTAAAGTAGGTAGAGCACTCCTCCTTCTACACCAAGGGTGAAAGTTTCTCAAACTTCTCAAGTTTCACAGTCACAAAGGCAAGCTATTTCGGAGCTAGCTATTACTAGCCAACTAAAGAATATGCCAGTTCTTGTAATGGGTGTTTCTAGCATTAAGGAATCGTTCAGTGAGATGCAAATAAAATTGGCAGAGAAAGATGCAGAGATAGCCGTTCTCATAGCCCAATTGAAAAACCAAGCTAGCGNGCAGAGATAGCCGTTCTCATAGCCCAATTGAAAAACCAAGCTAGCGGCTCAGCCCAAAAGCATGTACAAACAAATAAAGAAGCTCCAACTAATGTAGCACCGGTGACTCAAGTTGACTTAAGAACAATAATTGCTCAAGGAATTCGAGAATTCCAAACATCTATGACTCTACCTGTGCTTGGGTATCATAAATCATACCCAAACCATTACGATACTATCCAATTTCCTCAGGGTTATCCAAAACCAAACTTTGAAAAATTCGATGGGATCAATGGATCGCCTCAAGAGCATCTCGCTCACTTTTATTCAGCATGTAGGGAGTTAGCTTTATCCGATGCCTTGTTAATAAAGTAATTTGTGCAATCCTTAAAAGGATCAGAATTCACTTGGTACACTCTACTGCAGTCAAGGTCGATGAACACATGGGACGGAATTCAAAGGGCATTCTTAGCCCAATTTGTCGGTTTAAAGAAGAAAATTTCAATAATTGACCTTGCAGATACTCGACAAAGGACAAATGAAAGCATTAATGACTTCATGACAAGATGGAGAACTCTTAATCTTCAATGCCCTGAAAAGCTAAGTGAATAGTCTGTAGTTCAAATGTGTTCCAATAATTTGCTGCCAAAGATTGCAACGTTTGTAGGCACGACAGAACCTTAGTTATTTGATCCTCTCATCTCCAAGGCTAGCTATGTTAAAAGACAAATAGCTCGACAAAAGAATGTGCCTCACAAGTCTCGAATGACTTACGAAAAGAACTTTGATAGTGAAAGTCCAGTAAATAAAAAGGTGGCCATGCCTACTTTTCTCAAAGTCAACAAAAGGAAAGGAAATGACAAAGGAAAAGAAATCTCTCAAAAAGGAAAGGAAACTTCTAGAAAATTATCTTTAAAAGAAAGGAAAGATGTCAAATAAACTTTTGAAGATGATGATGTTGAAGAGATTTTTAATTCCTTGGGAAAGGCTAAGGCAATAGAATTACCAGAGCCTAAGCGATCATCCGAGGTTAGAAAGACCGATAATCTAAAATTTTTTCGATACCATTGAATTGTTTTCATTCTGTAAAGGATTGCTATATCCTCAATAATATTATTCAAAAAATGGTGAATAAGGGAGACATTGAAATGCAAGAGTTCTCTACTATTGCCACTTCAAATAATATTTCTAGAGTTGAAAACGAGTTCATCCCCACTGTCATGCTACCAAAGGGCGCAATCCGAGTTGCTTTTGTTGTCGACGGTGAGATTACCCATCAGTAAGCTTGCCTGGGCATGCTCCGTTCAAAAAATCCAACAATTCCAACGCGTTATGAGTTTATGAAAGAACCAAATTTGGATTGTTGGAGCGATTCTTGTGAATCAGGAGATGAAAGTGGAGATGAGTGGCAAACAAATGTCAACAAGAGTACTAAAAAGAGGACAAATGTTCTATCCCCTAGTGTCAAGCCCTCAGGCTACCTTGGAATAAAGTTTTGACGGAAAAAGGAAGAAAAGAAAAACAAGAAACATAAAAAGAAAAAGAAAGCTCAAGTTCTCTTGGAAAATGAATACATTCAGTCTGAAAATGTACAATTACTCTCATAGAGTATTTCCCGATTGGATTCTTTGGAGATAATATTGCTCAAGATGAAATGGTAATGCAATGTTGCATGGTCACATGTGAAAAGGTGGTTTACCTGACCCCAAGGTTGATGAGATCACCTTACGTTTTGGTAGATGCCTTTTCATCATCTCCAAGGGCTCTATTAAATAAAAAAAAAAGGGTAGAACCCTCATCTTAAAATCCTCAGGGTCAAGCAATAAAAGAATTATATGAAAATGAAGAGGCTAACAAGTTTAAAGGTAATAGAGGGATGTCATCTTGGCAAGGGCCTGGTGATGCATCATCCCTTGTACCATTAGCTTCTCAATCCTCAAAATATTCAAAAGTCATTCTAGTTGAGGCAACCCCTAAGAGGATCCAAAAAGGTCAAGTTTTAATGGTGCCAAAGGGAAGATTGGTTCTGAAATATGTACCAAAAGGGGAAGGAAAATTAAAAGAGGAACTTTTGAGTCCAACTCATGTTACAATGTCGTCGCTTACTACCAGCTGCATTTTTCCTCATCGAAGGATAAATCAATCAATCCCTGAGAACATTTTGATCTTGACTACAAAGGAGTGAAATCAAACTAAGCGACTTATTTTCTTTGAAGGAGAAACCTTGGAGATTACTTCATCACGTACTCTAAAAAATTTGAAACCTCATAAAGGCAAAGTCTTCTTCAAAACTGGTAAAAAGAAAGTCACAATTCATTAGAAGAATTACATTCCCAAGACTTCCTCTTTAGAGCCAATAGTCTTCACTAACATCGAACAAGATATGTTTACTAAAGAAGTCGATGGCAAAAAGTCTTGGGTCTTGATTTTCCAACAACTAGGAGTTTATTCAAAACCCAAATTACATAATTTCAATAAGAACAAGAAGTTAAATCTAAGGAAGAAGAGCCAAAGAAGAGTCCTTTTGAAAAATGCTAAGGAAATTAAAGTGGAGAAAAATCCAGAAGAGGTTGCACAAGTCAATTGTGTTTCCTTTGAAGAAAATAAATCAAAGGATTCTTTGGATCCAAACCATGATAACTATTTCTCACATGAGGATAATCGAGAATCCATAAATAACATTCAATGCAAAGCAAGTTTAATGTAATTTTTGACTAGAGCTAATCGCACAAAGTGAGGCTAAGTTGGATGAATTAATAAGTGCTAGTTTTATTCAAGAGGTTCAATATCCCACTTGGAACATGAATATTGTGCATGCTAAGAAAAGGAACAAACAAGTGCGCATCTATATTAGATTTTAAAGATCTCAATGATGCATGCCTAAAAATGAGGTCCTGTTACTGATAACTAAATTGTTGGTGAATACATCTGTGAGAAGCCTCCAATAAAAAAGTCAAATTTTGATCCTTCTTGGTTGATGATTTGGTTTTGACCGTAAGACAACTGGATGTTATAGCGAGAAAGATGAGAGGAAAATTTGAACCAAAGTGGGAACAACCATATGATGTCACTATAATCTTTCCCAAAGGAGCTTATGAGCTTTCTAATTCTGAAGGGAAGTGCATGTGCCCCTGCGTGAATGGGAAGTTTGTTAAAAAGTTCTACGCTTAAAAAAAACTAATAATAATAAAAAAATTTGAACTATGTTGGCTTAATCCCACAAAGGTACATAGGCAGTCTAGTTAAACTAGATGCAGCCACACAAAAAAAAATTAAATAAGAATCAATCAAAATTTGAATTACATTGGCTTGATCCCACGAAGGGTATGTAGGCAGTCTAGTTTAACTAGGTGTACCCACCACAAAAGAAAAGAAAAATCGAACTACGTTGGCTTGATCCCACGAAGGGTACGTAGGCAGACTAATTTAACTAGATGCAGCCACCAAAAAAATAAATTGAACTACGTTGGCTTGATCCCATGAAGGGTGCATAGATAGTCTAGTTAACTAGGCACAACCACCAAAAAAATAAATTGAACTACATCAGCTTGATCCCGTAAAGGGTACATAGGTAGTCTAGTTTAACTAGGTGCAGCCACCAAAAAATAAATCAATCAAGCTTTGAAGTACATTAGCTTGATCCCACAAAGGGTACGTAGACAGTTTAGTTTAACTTGGGATAGCCACCAAAAAAATAAAAAATAAAAAGGGGAAAAAAATAAAAAAATAAAAAAATTGAACTATGTTGGCTTGATCCTGTGAAGGATACATAGGCAGTCTAGTTTTACTAGGTGCAGCCACCAAAAAAAAGTCAAAATTTTTCTAATCAAATTTCATTTATGTTGGCTTGATCCCCCAAAGAGTACGTAGGAAGTCAAGTTTAACTAGGTGCATCCACTAAAAAGAAAATTTGAACTACGTTGGCTTGATCCCATGAAGGGTACGTTGGTACTCTAGTTTAACTAGGCGTATCCACCAAAACACNGTCTAGTTTTACTAGGTGCAGCCACCAAAAAAAAGTCAAAATTTTTCTAATCAAATTTCATTTATGTTGGCTTGATCCCCCAAAGAGTACGTAGGAAGTCAAGTTTAACTAGGTGCATCCACTAAAAAGAAAATTTGAACTACGATCCCATGAAGGGTACGTTGGTACTCTAGTTTAACTAGGCGTATCCACCAAAACACCAAAAAAAAAAAAATTAATTAACTAGGTCATTGCGTCATCGGTCTTTCCAAGACTAGGCAAGCATAAAAACCGAAGCAAAAGTAAAAAAATTTACTTCGTCGGTCTTTCTANGCAAGCATAAAAACCGAAGCAAAAATAAAAAAATTTACTTCGTCGGTCTTTCTAAGACCACACAAGTAAAAAGTAAAATAAAAAAAATAACACAAAACAAAAATCAAACTATACTTAAATGGTCTTTCAAAGACCACCCAAGCTAACAAAAAAAAAAATGAACTGAATCACTTAGGTCTTTCAAAGACCAAACAAGATAACAAGAAAAAGTAACATTTACTCCATTAGTCTTTTAAAGATCTCCCAAGCAAAAAAAAAAAAGCCATAAGTCTCACAGACTTCCACATTTAAAAAAAATGTGCAAGAGTCGGCCAAAAAAACCAGGGGGGGGGGGCACATTACTCATCCCAAGACTTAGGTTTGACATTAAAAATTGTAGCTGAAAAGCAAAACAAAGGGCTCTACACATTAAATTTTAATATGGAGTGTAAAGTCGATGAAAATTCCGGAATCCACTCTCGTCTAGTAGTTTGCATCCCATTAAAAAAGGGGTTACATTAATCAGGTTTTTGAAATACCTACAAAGGTCATTAAGATAATCTATTTTTTTGAGTTTCATGCGTGATTTTGAAATTCACACACAACACTAGGGGGGCACTTCCTTCTCCTCTCTCCACCGAAATTTCTGTTTTTCCTTTGCTTTTTTAACCGTCTGAACTCTCCCAAGTTAGACTTACTCATCCTCCAAACGAACTTGAGTTTTCTTTTTCTTTTTCTTTTTTTCCTTATCCACCTTTTTCCCTCGAAACTTTATTCCAGGGCGGCCTGAAGGTTTGACACTACGGGATAAAGTATTTGTTTTCTTTTTAGTCCTCTTGCTGACATGTGTTTGCCAATCATCTCCACTTTCATCTCCTGATTCACATGAATCGCTCCAACAATTCAAATTTGGGTTTTTTACAAGCTCATAAAGAGTTTGATGAGCGCATAATATTGCATAGTTAACAGGTTCATTACATGCAATTTAACTCAACTTTGCAATTAAGTACTTAGAGTTAGCCAAATTTATAAATAATGTTGAAATCTTGATGTTGCAGGTAATTATAACTTAAATGATGGATTTTAGAACCTTGCAACAAAGTGTGGATGAGTGGTGAAGACATGAACACATTACATGAGGATTTGGAGGCTTTAAAAGTGAAAGAAATTAAGGAGGTATCGATGCTTGGTAACTCACCAACCCCCACACCATTCGGTAGCAGTACCTCGGTCTTCCTCCTTTTTGACCATGATCCATTTTGAATATGAATAAGTGCAAACCATGAAAGTTGTAGATTTGGATGTCCTCTGTATTTTTCAAAATTTTAGCTCAACCAGGTGGTTGGATCAAAAGTTAAGATAATTGTATGAAATTTGGTCCGGAGCAGGAAACCTACAGGTAGTTTTTACTCTAGTAGCCAAAACCTACTAGTAGAACGATCAAAACCTACTGGTAGGTTTTGCCTAGAATGCCCAGAACGCCTGTAACTCATGCTCCACTTGTTTGGGAGTCCCACTATTGATTCTCCCACTTGTTCCCTGATATCCCTTACACATCTACATGCCTCCCATCACTCATGCTTGGACTTTGGAGGCAATGACATTAATGAGGATGGGAGAGAAGGGGACAGCCATGATGGGTGCAGGCTAAGCTCTTCCTAGCCTATCCAATCCATCAAATCACCTCCCATTGATGGGAGGTCTGCACACACGTGCTAGAGGACTCCTATGGACAAAAATGCAGAGCTCCTTCACCATATATTCAGCACTGCACAAGATTTAGAAGGGAGGCTACCTAAGCTTAGGAGTAGTTTTAGTGAGATAAGCCCCAAGGAAGATGAATAGTGCTAGAGAGATAAAATTAATGTTTTTGCATTTTCTTCACCCATTTCATTGCAGTAAATTGTAGTTTTCTTGTAAACTTTATTTCTTGCATTGTAATCTCTTTTAATTCTAGTGTAATGAAGTTTAATTCAAATGTTCTTGCACTTTTATTTTTCTGCTAGGATTTCCTTTTAAGCTTTAGTTATGTTTATGAAATGAATTCTTCTTTGTATTCTACTTCCTTTTAGCATCAATACAAGTTTTAAATTCCATTTCAATACCATGTCTCTTTTTATATTGTATGTCTTTCCTTTTAGCATGAGTAGCTAAGCTTTAATCCAAGGGAGACCTCCTCTTGGGTTTGCCATTTTAACTCATTCTCTTTCTCTCTCATAGTGTATGTTGATTCAGTTTGACTAGGTTGAGTGTGGACTTTGTTGTGAGTCCTTGATACACCATAGTCATTGTCATGGGGTATGCTTGGATCTTCACCTACATTTTAGTCCTGCGCCTCCAACGAATCAATTTGAACATCTAGACACTATTGGAGGAAGGTCTTGAGTTGATTTGGCATTCCCATTGGAATGACCTCTTTGGATTAGCCAACACTTATTTTTATTGCATTTTATCAAAATCTTCACTCACCAAAACACAAAACTCAAAGATTTTACACTTTACCACTTTTACAAAATCAACTTCACACAATTACCTTCCTTCCCTGAGGAGATGACCTTGAAATACTTAATTCCAAGTAAAACAATGACATTGCAAGATTCTCTGTACGCTTGGGGAACAATTTTGCACAAACACACACACATATTTTGTTCATTCTACCATTATTCGATTTCCCCATTTCTCACATCATTCCGAGGGAGAGTGACACTCCCCTGCACACAAAAGCCACAAACATATTTGAGGGTGATGTGCGGAGATTAGGGAGTACAACGGAAACAATCAAGCATTTTTGGCGCCATTGCCGAGGAAGGTTAAGCATCGAGTTCAAAGGTGATTTTGGACAGCATAGGTAAGTCTCGTAATTTTCATCATGGGTCAAGGTATGTCATCTAATTTGTAAATAATTTGTTTTAGTTTGTGTTTTTTGTCGTGTTTCCAAATTTTTATGAAAATGTATCAAATGTCCAAAATTTTGAAAATGTGTGTGAGATTTGTGATGAGTACGGGCACATCACTAGTGAGGGCCTAATAAATTATCCGGTTCAAGACTTTGCATGTGAAGGTTCAAATTCAATTTTGACCAACTTAAATTTTTACCCCAACCATTATGTTGCAACGAGTTATTCGAGTTATGGTTAGGAGAATGAACCTTATAATTTTTCATCTATTCTCACACCACCAAATGAATTTTACCTCTATTCAACATATGAGGACTCAAACGAACAAGAATTGGAAAATATTTTTTATGAGTTTATGCAATGCCAAATGGAAGTCAATACCCAAGTAGCCCAACAACTTTCTGAAATTAGAGATGACCTTATTGTTTTAACTAATGCTATATGTACTATGCGTGAAGAACAACATCTTGAGCATAGTCAATGTATTGAGGATGATCATTTCTATGGAATGAAAATTGATGTTGAATCTCCTACCACTCTTGATTGTGAAAATTTTAATGATGATATTATCTCACATGAGGCTAATGAGGCCAAGGTCATTTTGCCATCAAAGAGTGGTGTTGAGGAATTGTATACTCCATTGTTGGAATTGCATAAACTTGCATACACCTCTGTTTGGTTGAGATTTTTGAATCATTATCCTTTGTATTGTTTGATAGATTGGTTAGGAATGGCATTTATACAACACAAAATTTTTAAAATCAAAAAAATCAATGGGCACAAGCTCATGTCCGAATTGAAGCCGAATTGACATGAGACCTTTATTGTATTGTTTTCATGTACATAGTAGTTAGATTTATTTTAATTGTTATATTTTCCTTTTAAAACAAATTTGACTTAAGTGAATTTTAGGATTCACATAGGTTGTTACTTAAGATGGAATTAAATTCCATGTAAGATTATTGACTTTATGTGAGTTTGACACTCGAAAATCTATTAAGAGTCTAAGACTCTTTTCATAAAGATCGTTAAGTTTCAAACCTCCTGAAAATTAGTAAAGAGTTAAAAACTCTTTAATTTACTTTCTACAATATTTAATTTGTAAGAGTTTGAAACACCAAAAATAGTGATGGATTTCAATGGCCAAATTATTATTTCATTTTTCAAAAAGAATCGAAGANAAAACTCTTTAATTTACTTTCTACAATATTTAATTTGTAAGAGTTTGAAACACCAAAAATAGTGATGGATTTCAATGGCCAAATTATTATTTCATTTTTCAAAAAGAATCGAAGATTCCTTGTTTCGTTTTTCATGCACTTTTGGTAGAACACAAAACTTCTGGGACGTAGCGCGTTGTATGGAAAACTAAAANGATTCCTTGTTTCGTTTTTCATGCACTTTTGGTAGAACACAAAACTTCTGGGACGTTGTGCGTTGTATGGAAAACTAAAAAAAAACTTATTTGATTTAGTAAGAGTTAAAAACTCCTTTGATTTATGGCTTGGTTATTTTTTTATTTTTTTATAAAAGTTTTTTTTTTTTTGAGAGGGGGAGGGGAAAGGGGTACTTGAACCCTTGACCTCAACAAGGCAAAGCCTTTACAAGACAAGGAGTACCATTAGGAGTTAGAAACTACTTTATTTTATAATTTGACTGCACACTTTATCCAGAGTTAGAAACTTTTTTAATTGGGATTTAGGAAATCCAACAACTGATAAATAAGAAGGAATTCCAAAGAGCCCGACACTTGTGTATTGACATTACTTTCAACGGTTTCGAAATATTTTTTCCCATTTTTTTAGTGGTCTTTGAAAGACCAAAGAGGCATCCAAAGAAACATCTTCAAATTGGTCTTTGAAAGACCAAAAGCTGCTGTCATTCTTCATTTGTAACAGGGGTTCACAATGGGGAGGAGAACAATTTTCTTGCCATTTCCAAGAGTATTAAACTCTTGCACTTTTTGTGTAGCTTTGGGCTTTAATTAGAAACTCCCATGTTTTGTAACTTAGGAGCAACTGAACCAACTGAATTTTAAAGAGTAGAAGACTCCTAACAATAAGAAAAGTAATCTGGAGTTGAGACTCCATTGGTGTTGTGGGAATTAAAAATTCTGCTGGTCCGTTTTGCCATTAACTCTTTCTGAAGTAAAAACTCCACATAAGAGTGCATCCACTTAAATAGTGACTGAAAAGGATAGTAGTAGACTTAAACGAAAGAGTCTAAGACTCTTAAATAGTGACTACAAAGGACAGTAAGNATTCTGCTGGTCCGTTTTGCCATTAACTCTTTCTGAAGTAAAAACTCCACATAAGAATGCATCCACTTAAATAGTGACTGAAAAGGATAGTAGTAGACTTAAACGAAAGAGTCTAATACTCTTAAATAGTGACTACAAAGGACAGTAGGCGCAGGCAGCTCTAGCAAAAAGCATCAGAAAATAAGAGTCCAAGACTCTTCTTAATTGTTCTATTCTTCTTGATTTGTTTTTTTTTTTTGTTCTTTCTGGCACTTATTTTTTGCAACAAAGGGGTTAGTAAAATAGTTTTTAAATTCCAAAGGAGCCCTCTTGTTTTGGTGTAGGGATCTCAACTAGAGTCAAGGACTATTTCTAATCTTAAGTTGGTGGGTAGCCTTCGGTGGGAGCAACTGAATTATTNACAAAGGGGTTAGTAAAATAGTTTTTAAATTCCAAAGGAGCCCTCTTGTTTTGGTGCAGGGATCTCAACTAGAGTCAAGGACTATTTCTAATCTTAAGTTGGTGGGTAGCCTTCGGTGGGAGCAACTGAAGTATTGCCACACAATGCCTAGCAACAGAGGCTGAAGTTTTTTTTTTTGCAACATTGAAAAACCTTATTGTAATGTGCTTGCCTTTATGCCGCAAGAATTTTCTGAGTTGGAACGCTTGCAGAAATTTTGCTTGGGAAAAAGGGTTCTTGCCAATTCCGTGAAGAGTGTGAAACTCTTGTAATTTATTTGCGCTGCACCAAAATGGAGTTTAAAATTCCCATAATTTGCGATTTTGGAAAGAATGAGTATGGCCACAATTGCTCCAGATTGTTGTGGTTCTTAACCCATTGACTGCAATCGAACATTCAAGAGATTAAATCAAAGAGATGGAAAGAAAATGAAGCTTACACCTGCAACATAATTTTAGAATTTTTATTTTTTGTAAACCTCTTTGTTTTGAAGACTTATTTCCTCTTGCAGACCTTCTTTCTTCTTCTTTTTTTTTTCTTTGCTCCCTTGCTTTGTTAATCGTCCTACCTTTTTTTTTCCCTTCAAATCTCTCCTCCTAGTATTTATAGAAGATTCTCTAGAAATTGCCACTTTAGTGGGCTGCGAAACTACTTCACCCAATGCCAAATTTGTGCACTCCATTTTACCATTTATAAAGCATTTTTTGTTTGCATGTAGGGGCAACTGACTTTCCTTCAACATGCTAACAACTAGCACTTTCTCCATTAGTAACCAATTCTTAGTTAGTGGGTTTTCCACATTTCTTTGCTAAAGGAATTGCCTCTTCTATAATCATCAGCCCCTTACCTTTGTAAAAGATCTCTTAGCCCTTTCTTTTATATTATTTTTAGCATGTGGGGCAGCTAGCCTTTGTTTAAACTNTTTGCTAAAGGAATTGCCTCTTCTATAATCATCAGCCCCTTACCTTTGTAAAAGATTTCTTAGCCCTTTCTTTTATCTTATTTTTAGCATGTGGGGCAGCTAGCCTTTGTTTAAACTTCCAGCACACAAGTACCTTTTTATTTTTGTATAATGGCACAACCACATTTTAGGGATAGTAATCAGACCCATGTCTCTGGTCTAGTCAACTAACTCTAAAATTAATCGTAGTTGATGATGTTATTAACACGACTGAGCAGAGGAGTACATGTAAGGTGTACTAAATAGTTTGATTTAGTTTGATCTGAGCTCCAAGGCTCTTAGGGATAAGATTTNAGTCAACTAACTCTAAAATTAATCGTAGTTGATGATGTTATTAACACGACTGAGCAAAGGAGTACATGTAAGGTGTACTAAATAGTTTGATTTAGTTCGATCTGAGCTCCAAGGCTCTTAGGGATAAGATTTGGGGAAAGGGGTTATCACACAGAGTGATTATAGCAGTTCCCCAGCTCGGCTAATCCATTCTCAAGGCAGTCTCTTGCTCCTGGGAATATATTGATAACTGGAGAGTTTATAGAGAGTATTTTAGTGAGGCTGCAAATTGCTTGTTGTTTGTATTGAGGGCTTTGCCTCCTATTTATATTTTTCCCTGGGCCTAGTTTGATCTGAGGCGAGATCCTTGCCTCTTTTCTTGTAATTGTCGCCTCTATTGCACAACTGATGCAGTGGGTGTTGGGGCGNAACTGGAGAGTTTATAGAGAGTATTTTAGTGAGGCTGCAAATTGCTTGTTGTTTGTGTTGAGGGCTTTGCCTCCTATTTATATTTGTCCCTGGGCCTAGTTTGATCTGAGGCGAGATCCTTGCCTCTTTTCTTGTAATTGTCGCCTCTATTGCACAACTGAGGCAGTGGGTGTTGGGGTGNTTTGATCTGAGGCGAGATCCTTGCCTCTTTTCTTGTAATTGTCGCCTCTATTGCACAACTGATGCAGTGGGTGTTGGGGTGGTTACAAGACTTGTGCCTGATAGGTAACCATTGCTACTGAGGGGACATTTGGTGGAATTCAGTTGTCATATGCACAACCTTCCTTCAGACGCAGACTCAGACTCAGGGGGTTGGAGGTCTGAAGTTGAGATCTATGGGTACCTTGGCTGAGCTGAGCTTCTGACCTAGGAGATCATGACCTGCATTACCGAGCTCAACCTTGGGCATATTCGTGGTACCATCAGTTGTCCCCAGTCCCTGGTCAGGCAAAGTTGTATGAGCTGGAACTGAACTCCGCCTTGGGCGAGTGAGGTTGCCCTGGATAGACCTCAAGATGTGCATGATTGGATGTGTTTTGACGATTATGGCGAATGTGCAATCATTCCCTCCTCGTTTCTCGTGCACATTCCTTAACTTAAGGCTCTATGTGTCCGTTCGTACGCTTGGCCTCAATTAAATCATCAGACAACCGCCTCTTTCATTATTTTGAACCCTCTTCGTTTTCTCTCTTTTCCATTTCTTCTTTCTTTCCTTCCTCTCTTGCTCTTATCTTTCCCAATTCGCTGAAGATCTAGGATTTTGCAGAAAAATTCCCAATTTTACTCCAAAGGTCCTATNTCTTTTCCAATTCTTCTTTCTTTCCTTCCTCTCTTGCTCTCATCTTTCCCAATTCGCTGAAGATCTAGGATTTTGCAGAAAAATTCCCAATTTTACTCCAAGGTCCTGTGAGGCTAGCCTAATTCATTAAGATTTTTCCTTGGTTCCTAGTTTGTCAATCGTTCTCAGCTAGGTACGTCCCTTGCTTTTCTCCAACTTCTTCCCTTTTTAAGCTTTCTTTTATCCTGGATCCCTCAAATTCGAGGTGGTGGTTTAAATTCTGGACTTTTTGCTTCTATTACTTTAGGATTCGATGTCGTTCCTTATTTTTTATCCCTTTTTTCTTGGACTCTTACTCTACTACTAGAGTTTTTCTCTTTGGTCGGTGGTGTCTCGGCCCCTGGGCTCTTAGGGATTGCTTTACTCGTGTTCCCCCCTCTATACTTCTATTAATCTTTCTTTCACTTGTCCAACCATGTCTCTTTCCTTCGAAGCCACTACTTCGTCTGTCTTTCTTGCTATGGGTGACAGGTCTCCTGAACTAGAAGTGACCTGGGGGATGTGGGTGTCAAAATAGACAATTTCCCTGGTGTCAATTTTGTTTACGCTGGGGAAGAGGCAAAGATCCCTAAGCTGATATCCTCCCCTACNTTTCACTTGTCCAACCATGTCTCTTTCCTTCGAAGCCACTACTTCGTCTGTCTTTCTTGCTATGGGTGACAGGTCTCCTGAACTAGAAGTGACCTGGGGGATGTGGGTGTCAAAATAGACAATTTCCCTGGTGTCAATTTTGTTTACGCTGGGGAAGAGGCAAAGATCCCTAAGCTGATATCCTCCTTTGCCAAGAGGCTTAAAAAGTCTCAAAAAGGGAAATCCAAATTGAGAGATGTTGGGGTTTCTGGCAGAGCTGGGGGTACAGGGGTCCCCTTAAAGCCTCCGACCTCGTGGGGTTTAGTGAGGTTATCCCTCCCCTTCTGGGTGTTCTTTTAGCCAGGTTTGGTTTTTTGAGGGGTATGCAGTATTGGTCCCTTCGTGTGGACATTCGGTATGACTCCAAGGTCCCAAAGAAAGTCTATTTCTTCATGGCTTCTTTTGAGAATGGTCTTCAANGGGGTCCCCTTAAAGCCTCCGACCTCGTGGGGTTTAGTGAGGTTATCCCTCCCCTTCTGGGTGTTCTTTCAGCCAGGTTTGGTTTTTTGAGGGGTATGCAGTATTGGTCCCTTCGTGTGGACATTCGGTATGACTCCAAGGTCCTAAAGAAAGTCTCTTTCTTCATGGCTTCTTTTGAGAATGGTCTTCAATTTCCTATGCATCCCCTCCTTAAAAGTGTCCTCCAACATTTCAATGTCTACCTTACTTAGCTTTCTCCCAACTTTTAGGGTGTTCTGGTAGGTCTTCTAGTTTTCTTTCAAGAAGAATGAGCTCGGTGTCCCCACGGTAACCTTACTTATGAAGTTTTTTAATGTCAAGGTCACCCCCTCTGATGACTTCCTATATATTGCTNCATTTCAATGTCTACCTTACTTAGCTTTCTCCCAACTTTTAGGGTGTTCTGGTAGGCCTTCTAGTTTTCTTTCAAGAAGAATGAGCTCGGTGTCCCCACGGTAACTTTACTTATGAAGTTTTTTAATGTCAAGGTCACCCCCTCTGATGACTTCCTATATATTGCTAAATGGGTCAAGACCCGAGTTCTAATTATTGACCTCCCAAGCTTCCACAAAGGGAGGAAGAAGCTTTTCTTCTTTGTGTCTGGGAGAGAATGGAAGTATAATCCCAAAGATGCAGTTGATACACTCCTTGTTCCTTGGGCTTGGTCTGCCCCTGATANTTCCTATATATTGCTAAATGGGTCAAGACCCGAGTTCTAATTATTGACCTCCCAAGCTTCCACAAAGGGAGGAAGAAGCTTTTCTTCTTTGTGTCTGGGAGAGAATGGAAGTATAATCCCAGAGATGCAGTTGATACACTCCTTGTTCCTTGGGCTTGGTCTGCCCCTGATAATTTGGGTAAGCCTTGAATGGGAGATGTTGGGCTAGTCCCTTATCCTAACATTTTCCTTTACTAACCTCAATCCTTTTATCATTTTCAGGTATTCGCCCCGAGCTTAGCGCTCAAGATAGGATAGTTTTGTTGGGTTTGGAGGGCTGTGAACCATAGAGATATTCCCAGCTTCTCAAGCCTGTGGTGCTCACTCAATTTAGGTTTAGTCCTCCCGAAGTGAGGGTTAAGACTCCTACACTGATATCTATGATTGGTGCTGAGGATCCTGTTGGTAAGATTCTTCCTTCTTTATGTCTAGTTTTTCCTTTCTCTCTCTCTCTCTCTCTCTATGTTAGCTAACCTGTTTACTTTCTCAGGTTCCAACTCGATGGCCCCTAATGTTGAGGCTGTGAAGGCCAAGATATCCCAGATGAGGAAGAGCAAAACTGATGGAAAGTGCAAGGTTGGAGTTGAGTCTGAGCCTGATCATCCTTCGAAGGTGCAGAGAACAGAAGTGCCTCCACCTTCTCCTTCTTCCCAGGNTAAGATTCTTCCTTCTTTATGTCTAGTTTTTCCTTTCTCTCTCTCTCTCTCTCTCTCTCTCTCTCTCTATGTTAGCTAATCTGTTTACTCTCTCAGGTTCCAACTCGATGGCCCCTAATGTTGAGGCTGTGAAGGCTAAGATATCCCAGATGAGGAAGAGCAAAACTGATGGAAAGTGCAAGGTTGGAGTTGAGTCTAAGCCTGATCATCCTTCGAAGGTGCAGAGAACAGAAGTGCCTCCACCTTCTCCTTCTTCCCAAGCGATCCTTTCATCTCCACCGACTTTATAGAAGGCTGCACTGACCTCTACTTCTCTAAGGGTCTCCCCTCCTCTCGTTGAGGGGTCTTCTGGGCATGCTGAGACATCATCCTCTCCTTCGTCAGCAAAGGTTGCTAGAGCTCTGGAGGCCATAGCTCCTCTCTTGCGGGGGCCTTCCTTTTCCCGGCCTATCGAGAAGACTCCTCGCTTGCTTGTGGAGGGTTTATCGACGAAGGTTTAGAAGGGCAAGGGTTCACTCATTAAGAACATGAGCCTTGTCGCTGAGACCATTTCCTCAATCATTCCTAAGCCCAATATTTAAGAGGCCTTGATGATCCCTTTACACACCTCTACTACTACCGCTTTGTATGCAACAACTTCAATAAGTCCTAATTTCTTTAACTCTTATTTCTGCTTTGAGTAAATAATGTTTGCTGACCTTGACTTATTTTTGTGCTTTTCTCAACTAGCCATTTACATAAGTGCTCTGGTAAACTGGGTCCGAGCTTTGCAGAACACAGCTGAGTAGGCTCATAAGTCTTCGAAGGCATATGAGCTCAAGGTCTCCAAGCTGGCCTTCGTCAATGATGATCTCAAGGCCCAGGTACATGACCTGAATGCTCAGGTTGAGGGGCTGGCCTCAGCAAACAAGGGCCTAGAGGTTGAGGCTAAGAAGGCGAGGGATGAGCTTGAACTTAAGACTGATAGTTTGGTTCAAGAGCAGAAGGACGCTACTGAAGCTCTTGGCTCTCTCCATACTTTGAAGAAGGAGTATATCCTGCTAGTTGAGGTCAACTCCACATTGTTGGATGAGATCGAGGTTTAGATATCCAAGAGTCTAAAGAAGGACGCTCAGATTGCAGAGCTCAAAGATAAGGCATCTACAAACTGGGTTGCAGGATACTTGGCCTTTCAGGAGTAGCCTACTGAAAAATACCCAAACCAAGACCTTGACTTGACCCTCCTCTTGACAAGGACAAGAAAAATTCAAGTGTTGATAAGGAGAAAGAGGCCTCTGTTCCTACTGCTCTTAGGGTGAAGGATCGCATGGTTAGTGATGCTCCTGCTGACCCTAAGGCTCAGACCCCTATGCCTATTTCTTTTGAGGCAAAGTTATGGAGCTCTGAGGTAACTTTAGCCCCAGTTGAAGTCCCTACTCCTATTGTCACTGAAGCTCTTGCCTCTTCTGCTCCTGAGCTGCCTAAAGCCACTTTTGACCCTACTGCAGAGACTTTGGACTTTTGTTTTTTTTTTCCATTAGGGAATTTATGTACTTCTTCTTTTTGTGCTTAGAAGACTTTGTACTTTGCTTCTTTTAAGAAGTGAAAAATATTTTTGTCTTGTATCCTTGCATTCTATTTTTTTTGTATCTTTGCATTCTATTTCATTTTGTATCTTTGCATTCTATTTTGTTTTGTATCTTTGTCTTTTCACCTTTGCCCCTTGCTTCGAGGATAACTCTATTCTTTTGGAAGTGAATCTAAATTTTGCCAAGTATGAGATCTTTCACTATATCTGTTGGACT
>CAUOFW020001259.1:0-40000 GCA_963454935.2 Ilex paraguariensis
AATTGAATATGAGCGTACAAGCATGTTGAGCACTGGAGTACTGTCACCATCTTTTATGTGGATGGTCAAGTGGAAATAAACCATCACCCACTAAGGCTGCTTCATTAATGTTTGTCTTCTTGTGGGGTGTGTGTGTGGGTGGGTGTGTGGCCCTTCATTATCTTAATCCCTCAATTGAAACACATTTAAGGGACATCTCCATTTAGCAAGTTTTGGACTATGACCAATCTTTGCTAATCCGTAGTATGGTAGCAGCCGACAATTCTATTAAAAAAAAAAGGTGTATGTCATCTATTTATGCCTGGCCATTTCACAATGATGAGTCTCGTACTCGTGAGAAAACATTTAGTGTAACATTAATAACACATCATAAGTGACACGTGATAATACCGTACAATAAAGAGGTTCCATATGTATAAATATATATACATATTTGTGTTGTATCATAGTTATTTGTGTCGTGTATTCGTATCAAGAATCAAAAAAAAAATCTATTTAGTGTGTCATAAATATTAATCTAGACTATTTATTTAATAATCATGTCAATTTTATAATTGTACTTGTCGGGTTGGTATCAATGTGTTAGAGTTGACAACTCTTACAATTAGGATGGTTATAAATCACAATCCATTCTAAATGGTGATTTCTATTTCACCATTTAGTAGTAAACTTTAAACCAAATCAGTAGAGAAAAATGTCCATGTCTTTTGATTTGACTCTGTATTTTGAGAACGAAGGACAGCCCGAAAGGTTGTTCTCGGTGCCTGGACCTGACTTGGATTTGAGTCTCACCAAAGTTTCAGGGACGGGAGCTTCCTGCATTTGACCACCCTATGTTTAACTAGTTGGAATCTCTTCTGGCTTTCAAATCCTACGCGCTCACACGCACACACACACACACACAGATGCACCGATGGCATTTTGCAATGGCCTACAAGTATGCAGTTATCACAGCCTGGTGCCCGGACCATGAAGAAACTTACGTTAGACAACTGAAAGTTGATTTCACGTGGAGTTTGGGATGAGCTCTCAATCACCTTAAATGTCATAAATAGGTCGTGTACGAGACTCCCGGTCATAATCTTACCTGTCTGTTGTGTTATCGAACATGTACACATTTCCTTTTAAGCTTCCAACTGCATTTGAAAACAAAGCTTAATAATGTAAGGTGGAATGCCATTTTGCAATGCTGCCAAAACCAAGACATTTCAAAAATTTAAACCTT
The DNA here is from genome assembly GCA_963454935.2 of Ilex paraguariensis. Lineage (NCBI taxonomy): Eukaryota > Viridiplantae > Streptophyta > Magnoliopsida > Aquifoliales > Aquifoliaceae > Ilex > Ilex paraguariensis. Next base: position 1,226 of record CAUOFW020001259.1, read on the forward strand.
ACCTGATAAAGCTTGTCATTTATGAGAGCTTGCAAGTAGGTTTACAGATGGAGAAAACACAAAAAAAAAAAAAAAAAGACTAGTTGTACAGCACAAAAGCTCATTCAATGAAGATAATGGCCTTTGATCAGTTTTGCCGGTGAGAACAATGGGTCTTAACTTAACCTCATGTGAGGTCCTTTAGAACCTGTCGGTGAGAATCATAAAACCATTTTTTTCTCAAGATCATTATGTATAACAAGGTGTTTGTGATAAGTCTCATTGAAGACTTGAGAGAAAATTTGCAGAAGCTAATAGCTTAGCAGCTTTAAGTTCCTCTCATTTTGCTCTGTCTCGTATAAGCAGTACTGCTCTGGGGCCTTGAGGGGTTTCCCAATGTGGGTTCATCTCCTTTGTAGAGGAGCTCTTCTGAGCTTCTGGATGTACTTGTTTTTTTTACTGTGAGCTTCTTCTGCCATGTTGATGACAAGACCGTAGAGGTAGTTGGGATAAGAGAATGTGCAGATTGCACGGACAGCAATATTAAGACTAGTCACTCCTTTTCAGGTACATTCTTTTGAATATTGCAATCCAATAAAATTAGGTTACCACACGATATAATGATATGAGAATGTCCCCCATCCCAATTTTGAGCTGGGGAGGGTTGAAACATTATTTGCTTGATTGGGACTTTAAAAGTTCGATCGATCGATTGAGAGAGAGATTTTATGCATGGGCATCTGCATTTAGCTGATCATCAACGGCGACTCAGAACAATTTGAGACCTAAAACGATTATTATAAATGAGATTTTTTTTTTTAATATTAATAAATTTTTATTTTAATTTTTTTTAAGACTAAAAGTAGTCTAATTTTTATTGTGATAATCGATCATAGGAAAGATTTTATTAATTTTAATTTTAAACAATCATAATCTATTGATTTTAATTTTTTTAGTTTAATAAAAAAATATTATGGTTTATTTTTCGTAATACAAATAAAATAAAATTCCTAACACAAAAAAAGAAGAAGAGAATTTGTATTTACTAGGACTTAGTTTATTAGAGAGAGAGAGAATGATTATAAATGAATGGTGTGTTTTGGTTGAATAGTTAAAATTATTTTTTTAACCTTTAGCTTTTTCTAAAAAAATTATTTTAGTATATTTTTAATAATATGAGTTGGGTTCATGAGCCCAAATTACTTAAATTTATTTTTGATTAAATTTAAATTTTCATAAGACTTTTTTTAAGGCCTAAAATCTTATGAATTTTTTGATTTGGACTAACTATGCATCTAAAAAATTTAGGGCTTTCTTAAAATATGGGGCCTAAAGCTCAGACTTTGTTAGGCTTGTGATAGAGTTCCCCGTCTTATTGCATGATAATTGAAGAGTCCTTTGAAAATTGATATACCAAATTAGACATAATTGTAAAAAAATATATATATATATAAAATATTTTGAAAAAAAATACACTACTGAGATACAAAGACGTAAATACCAATTTTGTAAAATTTTCTTTCCTAAAAACTGTAACAATGCATTTATCTTAACCGCTGAAATTTAGATACATTTATTTCAAAATCTCTTCGTCTTCGGTAATCGTTATGTGTATTCCTTCTTCCTCACAAAAAACTAGTTCATCTTCTTTGGAGAAATTTCCTAATTCTCTATCTTGCATAAACAATGAGAGGGTTTTGACTGTGAAATGTACATCGATTGACAAATGATTTGGGGTTTGGTTGACACAAACTTAAGAATGATGAAAGTTTTGTTCGCGATTTGAAGAAACTTTCGAAGTTCAGCATTTGTAAACCTGAACAGGCGTTGATTGTTGCTCGTTGGCATGCATTTAATAAAGTAATTGTTGAACTTCACCATTTTATGTATTTTTTGTATTGACATCATGAGTTATCCAAAATTAAAATATTATTTCATCTATTTTGATTTTGGAGTTTTTTTGGCAGAAATTTCTTATTTCCTGAACATTTATAAGGTTTTGTTTTTGAAAGAAAAATTATACTGTTTAGCCCATTTGATGTAAGATCGGCAAAAACATCTATTTTTTGAAGATTTGGTCACCATTTAAAGATACGTACGGACTTCGGCATTTGAAGACTAAAACCAGTTGTTGAAAGTTAATCGTTGGCTCGTGTGAAATACGATGTTTCTGCCATATCAATTCATTGTGTGTGAATAAACTGTGTGTATCTCTTAACTATTGACTGTGTTTCTCTCATAGCATAACAAAGATTGTGTAACAATACACTGTAACAAAGACAATGCTTGATGGTTTTGTGAATGTGGTAACAAATTCAAAACAGAGATGAACTGTTTGAATGAAATTATATGTAAATATATGTTTGATAAAATGTAATAGTACAATATTTTTGTATAAGTGTTTTATTACACTATTATTGTTATACTAATATGATGTTCGCATATTAAAAAACAGATTAAACACTTTTAAAATAACAAAAGATATTGTTGAAAAAATTTAAAATTCAAATAAATTGATTTATCCTCACAATAAATGGAAGAATCAAAGAATCAAATCTTTCATTAAATTATAATATTTTTTAATGCATACATTTATCCTAAAAAAAATGGAAGGATCAAATCTTCCATTAAATTAGGAAGAATTAAAGAATCAAATCTTTCATTAAATTAGAAGATTTTTAATGCATAAATTTATTCTAAAAAAACGGAAGGATCAAATCTTCCATTAAATTATGAGATTTTTAAGGCATACATATAATCTGAAACAAAAAATCAATTTCCAAAAATAAATCGCATGAATTAACGGAGCACAAATGTCAAAGAAAAATTTAAAAAATTCAAATTATGTACCAGGTTTCAAATTTGAAAATCAATAAAATGATATATCCTAAAATTAGAAGATGTTTAATGCATAAATAAACGGAATATTACAGTAATCCCATAAAACTAGGAGATGTTTAATGCATAAATGTAATTTTTAAAAAGAACTATTTTTCAAAAAAAATACGCATGGATCAAAGGAGGACATAAAGGTCACAATAAAATTTGGAAATTTCAATTAATGTACTTGAATACAAATAAGTATCAAAATTAAGGATTTTTTTACTTTACATTTTTTTATGTGTATTTTTTTATAATTAACTCCAATTTGGTATACCCCTTCCAATTTCCTCATAATTGAAAGCTTGTAAATGTTCAAGTGGATGTACATACCAGAATAATGGTGTATTTATTTTCATACAATCAAAGAGCATGTGGTTGTGACTAACCAAAACCCAAATGGGAAAACTATGAACTTCTCAGAATCCCAGTACAGAGAATTGAGCAACCAGAAAGGGAGTAACTATGGAAGGTGATGTTCAGAAAATTGTTAAATATGACTCATAGCCAATGCCATTGTAGTCAACATGGTCATAATACTAAACAAAAAGAAATTGCATATGGAATACCTAAATAGAATGATGTGACTATTAATCTGCTGTCATTACAAAACAAAGTACTGTTACTGTCATGTTATCTCTGAAAACCAAATGCTGGTTTTGATCAAAGCAAAGACTGTGATTGGTGGATAAGGGAACTAAACCAAATTTGTACTAAAGTAGAAGACTGGAATTCAATCAGCATATTTATCTTGTTTTTTTTTTTCTCTTTTTCTTTCCAGTTAAGAGATGATTTTATAACCAAAGACCAAAAGTTTCACCATGAAGCACATGGGGGCATAACTTCATACTACATATCAACAGACAGTACAAAAAGAACTTGTTCCCAGCCCAACAAGGTCAATTTTATATGACTTTTATGGTTTTTATTTTTATTTTTATCAGGGTGTTCCTTGCAGGATACTCACATAAATTTACAGCAGACAGCATTAATGTTGTTGTACTTACAGTGGTAAACTGGTTGATACTCTCTAACATCGATAGAAAAATTCATGATAATGAAGCTTTGGTGTTGGCAAAACTGTTATATAAATTCAATATGGATTCAGCAGACATGGGGAAGGCATCTGTAATAGGGTTATAACTAGTTTGTCAATCCTTCATCTCACACCTGAACGATACAACTGGTGGGATTATGTGAGAAAGCTTCCTAAAATAAAATCCAACATAGTTTATTCAGAGTTAAATCATACCATGGAATTGTTCTGATTATTTACCAGTCCGAACGATGAAAAAACAATTAAAGTCCATTGAGAAAGCCATAAAATAGAGTGAGCCTCCCACACCAAGTAGCCCAAAAATATCATGTTATGAACGACATCCTAGAAATTTGTCTGGCTTTCCATCTACCTTTATTCTGTTCCATCTGAGCCAAAGAAGAGAGGCGGCTTAATGCATACTTACAGCAGATTTGTCACCTAAATGTGGAGTTGGGCTGGAGACAGAATGCTCTCCTACTCCACAAAATTCAAACCCTGAAAGCTGGGCTTCATCAAGTCTGAACAGTCTTTTGTCATCCTATGAGAGAGTACAAGATCTTTGCAAGGTGTGTATATTATGTTGATATAATCCTTAATAGCTAATAATATTCTACATGAATGGTTGCTTCTAAGAAATTAATATTCTTCAAGTAGCTTAGCTGTAACTCTTCTGAGAGTGAAACAGGTAGAACTGCAACTCATTTTCCATTATTGAACTAAATTCTGAACCCCCTACGATGTACCAGTATGCCATAGTATACCCTGCATAGTCCTCGCCTTTGTGCACTGGTTCATACCCTATACATTGTTTTTTTCTTAATTTTGAAAATTTAAATTTGCATAGTTAGCAACCATAATGTATCATATTAGGTTTCTGTATTTTGAGAATCCCATAAATTCAGTCTGTCTTTCAGTTGCTCCTTTTTCATCCATTCGTAAGACCTAGCTCTAGCCATTAATTAGCCTTATTGGCACAATAACTCGAGAATATTCAGCATAGAAACACCAAATAAGGTAATTAATCAAGTAAATAATGAATAAAGTCACCATGATTATGAACTATCTTTATTTTGTCGGCGACAAATATCGGAACATCATTGCATTGCAATAGGAGGTGGACACACCACCTGGTGGTCATGGTTGGTGGCTCAAATGTTGACTCCACCATTGGGGAAAACTCCGAGCCACTTGGGTGTCTCCAGGACTACTATAGGTTGCTGGATTGTAGTGTAGATGACTCAGTTAAAAGGATGTGCATTATGTTTCTTGTGCAAAGAAAATTTGCTGAGAGTTAGGTAAGAGTACCAAGAATTGTCTCTCTTAGTTCAATGCTCATTCAATTGGTTGAAATTTCCCTCCATCAGCAAAGCCGGTGAGCATTATTACTATTTCAATTCCCTGCAAAAGATGAACTCTCGTGGGGTCCGAACCTTCATCTGCAACCATTAGGCAATCCTTTTGAATAACTTCCTGGCATTATAAATGGTCTATCAGACTCAAGCTATCACTCATCCCTTGCATCAAATACTCATAGATTCTGAACTTGAACCCAATTTTCGATCGTTCCTTCAATACTACTAAGCCAACGTAATGTTGGTTCTTCTGATTCGTCGAGGGGTACATTTGGCCTTGTGGGTGTCCTTACTATTTGCTTTAAGTTTCTGTTATGGTGACCATGAGACAGTTGAGGTTATGGGATTTGTAGAATGTAGTGACTGTGATCAAAAGAACATTAAGACTAGCCAAGCTTCTTCAGGTAATATCGAGCTAGATACAATTTAATTGTTGTTGTTGATGATTTGTGATAAGAAAACTGCACGCTCAGCATTTTGATTTGTGATAAGAAAACTGCAGCGCATTAAATATGGGAAATTAGAGTTGTAGGCTTGATTGTGTGTGTGTGTGAGAGAGAGAGGCTACTGTTAATCATGAAGGCTGAATTAGGCAGTAAGGGTCATGGTGCTCTTTATCTTATTAACAGAGGTGAATAACTGATCTTTTGACATGGTAATTAGTAGTAGGCTAAAAATTATGTCCCCTATTTTATATCCCTTTGGTTCAATTCCACCATTGAAACAAACTTTTCAATGAGAGTATGAGACCCATTAGAATTGCTCTGCTTCTTGTTATTGAACAACAACTCAGTGACAACAATGGACTATTGCAGCTTATTCTGCTAGGAAGCAAGGCTACATTATTTTATCAGATCCAAACCAAGCCGAGTTTTTATTGTCACACCAAACAATTTATGCAATTGACTATGATCTTGTACATTACTTTGTGTAGGGCTTCATGTCACCATTGGTTGCAAGTCTACAAATGGAGGACTCAAGAAACGGGGGGCTGGTGATGTCGATAAGAATGGGAAGTACAAAGTATCTCTTCCTGGAGCGATCATACAAGCTGGAGAATTGAAAGAGGAATGCTTTGCACAGCTTCACAGTGCCTCGGGTGCACCATGTCCTGTCCTCAATTACCAAAGGGCCTCAAAGTTAATCATCAAGTCTATAGACAAAGGAAAATTAACACTAGGCCTAGATGGAAAACTGAAATTCTCTCCAGCCACATGCACTTCATTGTTCTTGTGGCCTTTTTTCAAGTACCCGCCATTGCCTAAGCTGCCACCTTTACCAGGAATACCAATTGAATATCCTAAGTATCCGCGACCACCACCAGAGGTTCCTCCACCCGCCCCAGTTTATGCGATATCACCTCCACAACCAGCACCAGTATACAAGGAGCCACTTCCACCACCAACCCCAACATATAAGAACTTAACACCACCTCGTACTAATAAGCTGCCACCACCTCCACTGGCACCACAACATAAAAAGACAGTTCCATCACCACCAATTACTAATCAGAAACCTCCTTCACCAACACCAATATATAACAGCCCCCTTTCACCACATGTTCCAGTACACAAGAAGCCATTTTCACCTGGAACACCAACTTATGGACCAAGTCCGCCAGTCAAAAAGTTATCACCGCCTCTGCCTCTAGCCCCAAATGCTCCTCCCATTTATAGAAAAACATATCCTCCCATTCCTAGAGCTCCTCCTATTCCTAAACTTCCTCCCACTCCTGGAGTTCCTCGAAAGTATTTCAACCAACCCAAAGTTGGACGCAAACCTCCCTCCCCTCACCCTTCTTTTCATGCTTAAGAAACAACTGCATTCGTCATAAGTCTACTTAAAGATGCTTTTTTTCGTTGTAGTGAATAAACAAACGGATTTCATCTTTTACATTGAAATGTGGTGTTTCTTGTTTTCTTTTGATCTGTGGAAAACAGTCAGGTGTTGAAGCTAGAAAAAAAAAATGAGCAAGAAAGTGGATTTGGATTGTTATTCTAGTATGTTGGTTCTCTTGTTAGAGTATTTATATTATGACTAGTTTAGGCATTTTACATTGTTTTGTTGCCCTACTATATAAGGGCCTATTATGACTAGTTTAGGCATTTTACATTGTTTTGTTGCCCTACTATATAAGGGCCTACATTATGTATTCTAGGTCAAGAAGTATTAATAATATTTTATCTTTCTCTTTTTGCTCTTCTTTATTTGATCAAAGTTTACACTCTTGACTAGTGGACTTGCATCTTGTAATTGTTTCAAGTGAGCATGCCTTATTGTGAAAACATTGGGATGTAAAGACCTGTCCACTTCATTCTCTGCAAGTTAACTGTATGATAGTGTTTTGAATGTTTCTTTGGAATATGATGGAATGACAATTAGCAAACCAAAATAGCCTATTCCAACTATACCAAATAGCTTTCTGGTACTAGAGTTTCTTTCCATAAAATCAAAATAGTGGGAGTGGGATCTGTTGGAACAAAACAGTTTTTCTAAGTATAAAAACTGAATTTTGGTCGACTTTGAGTCTAAATTAAAGTGGAACCCGATTGTTATTTTGAATAAAATTTTGTGGGTTCATATTCTACTTCGTGAGAAGAATAATGTAGTATATTCATTTGCTCAAATCGAGTAAGAAATGAATGAGAAAATAGGCTTCAAAGTGACCCTCTTGAAATGTGATAATAAAGGAAGTGCAATGTGTGATGTGACACCAATCCCACATTGGTTAATGAAGAAATTCAATATGGGCATATATAGGCCAAGTTTGTTCTATGAGATTGAGCCCCAAAGGATACCATAGTTTTATGAGCAGAGCGAGCACCTACATCCCTTCGGTTCAACCACACGCGTGCGCACCACCCACCTCGCCATGACGGGGCGGGCTCGGGTACGGGTGTGGTTTGGACCTACCCATATCTTTTTGGAGAAAATTTATTTAATTAATTGGGCGAGAATTTCTAAACCCGAAATAAATTTTCGGTACCCGTTGGATCGCACTGGTTCAAATTTTTGCATCCCACCAGTCCGAAATTTTGAGTTGTGACTGTTCATGAAGAACAATTACTCAAAGTGTCTGCTGGCCGTTGTGCCTTGTCATTCTAGATTGTGTCATTTAGTAACGTGACTGTCCGAAGTGCAATGTGTGATGTGACACCAATCCCACATTGGTTAATGAAGAAATTCAATATGAGTATATATAGGCCAAGTTTGTTCTATGAGATTGAGCCCCAAAGGATACCATAGTTTTATGAGTAGAGCAAGCACCTACATCCCTTCGGTTCAACCACACGCGCACGCACCACCCACCTTGCCATGACGGGGCGGGCTCAGGTACGGGTGTGGTTTAAACCTACCCCTATCTTTTTGGAGAAAATTTATTTAATTAATTGGGCGAGAATTTCTTAACCCGAAATAAATTTTCGGTACCCGTTGGATCGCACTGGTTCAAATTTTTGCTTCCCACCAGTCCGAAATTTTGAGTTGTGACTGTTCATGAAGAACAATTACTCAAAGTGTCTGCTGGCCGTTGTGCCTTGTCATTCTAGATTGTGTCATTTAGTAACGTGACTGTCCGAAAAGTCACCAATGTGTCTGTAAATACCTAGACTCATTTTTATTAATTTAATACATTCATTCAGTCCGTTTTCAACAATAAGACAGACATTAGAACATATCATTTTTGGCATTAAAACAGTACATTTAGAGAGTACACAACACGACTTTGGTTCGCTGGATGAGCAGATTAGAGTGCTACTTCTGTTTGTGTAAAGATCATTGTATCCTAGGAGGCAGACGCTCGGTATTCCATAAGCACCGTGTATGGGGGTGAAATCTGTCTTAAGGACATAGTATTAAACACTAGCCTTGATCTACATAAAGTTTAATAATAGTTCATGTTCTACAACCGGGTTATTATTTTAATTGTTTAAACAAACAGTTAAGTGTATCAGTTTACTATTATTGTTTCGTTACCTTGCTGTAACTCTTTACTGTAACTATTTTGTTATACATTACAAGTTTCAAATAAAAAATTTTAATAAATGACTTTATAATATTTGGCACACCACGAACAATAGGATTTGTGTTCAATTTCTTTCAATGATAGAAGGACTGCGTATTATAAATTCAAGAAAGGCATACCCTTTATAAGTGAATCCCCAAATAACACAAGATAAGTGGTCAACCATTGTCACTATCCTAAGATGGCCGCAAGCAGAAGGCGCTGATGTTTGCAACCATTATTAATTCTATGACCTCAAAGAAGGTTGCAAACCTCTAGCTCTAGCCCCAAATGCTCCTCCAATTAATAGAAGAGCATATCCTCACAACTTCCTCCCATTTCTGGGGTTCCTTGGAAGTATTTCAACCCACCTAGGTTTGGACACAAACCTCCTTCCCCTCACCATTCTTTTCATGCTTAGGAAACAATTGTATTCATCCTTAGTCTACTTACAGATGCTTTCTTGTGGTATTGAATATACAAACGGATTTCATCTTTCAAATTGAAATGAGGTGTTTTTTATTTTAGTGTGTGGAAAACAATCGGGTGTTGAAGCTAGAAAAATAAATGAGCAAGAAAGTGGGTGTAAATTGTTATTGTAATATGTAGAGTCTTTTGACTTTGCATCTATTTATTGTTTCAAGTGAGCATGCCTTATTGTGAAAACCTTGAATGCAAAGCATTGTTCACTTCATTCTTGGATTAGCTTTGTTTTGATTAGAGGACAACTACAACACATCTACTTAAAAGCAGAAGTGTCGTAGTGCCCATATAACTCACACACACACCCAAAAGTTATCCGATGTACGATAACCCCAACCCATCACCACCTAGGCCCAAAGGCCAATGTGTCTTGGGTTAGGATATTGTTTTGAATGTTTCTTTGGACTATAATCAAATGCTAATGAGCATCCACATTTAGTGACCCCGATTTATATCAATTATACCAAAATAGCTTTCATGAGTTTCTTTCCATAATATTAAAATAACGGGACTAAAATCTCCTATAATATACTTTTACTCAGTTTCATTCAATAGTAAATCACAATATTGTAAATTTGAGTAATATCTGGTCCCTAACTACACGAGTAGGTGATCAAATTTTATCTTATCAAACATTTAGTAAAATGAAGTTAAAATATATTAGAGATGATCTAGATTCAAAATAATGATAATTTCATGCAATGGCCAGCAACGGGTTGGCTAGGCCAATCCGGCTCATTGAGTCTAACTTCTGTTTATATTTTTTTTACCTATTTGGTAATTTTTGTATGCAACTTTCAGCCTCGGAATTAAAATCGTGGCCCATAATAAATAGTTCAGTTAAAACCTGGGCTTCATCAAACCCAATAGGAAGAGAGAAGAGTAAAAATCAAGAGATAATGAGATGTGAGTACATTTTCTAAAATTTATTTGACTTTAAGTACCACTTCCAAACTTATTCTCCTTTAAGTCCTATTTTTTATCAAATATTTGTCAATAAGTACACATTTTAAAATATTTTTAAATTTTTTTAAAAATATATTTCATAATTACCCTACCATAAATAGTGCATACCTACTTGAATATGAAACTTTCAAAATTAGAATGTAAGATTTTCAAGATTCTTTTTTATATTTGTGTATCATTTGAATTTTGAAATTTCATATATATATATATATACACACACACATATACACACACACACACACGTAATACAGTGACATCAAACGATGACACACTCAATAAAAAAATAGTAACATCAAACAGTGACACGTTCAACTAAAAAAGAGTAACATCAAACAGTGACACGCTCAACAAAAATATTTGTGTTACTGTTTGATGTTACTATTTTTTTGTTGAGCGTGTCAATGTTTTATGTGTGTGTGTATATATATATATATATATATATATATATATATATATATATATATATATATGAAATTTTAAAATTTAAATGATACATAAATATCAAAAAGAATTTTGAAAGTCACACGTTCTAATTTTAAAAGTTTCACATTTAATTAAGTATACACTATTTATGGTAGAGGTAAAAGGATTTTTAAGACTTTTTTTTAGCATATATACTTTTATGTTAATTATTTTAAAAATTATATTTTTATCCTATTAAATTTTTTTGAAAGATACCGGCCTCCTCAGCCCCTTAAATCAACTTAACCCAGACGGGGTGGTAATTTTTTTTTAATTCCTAATTAATCTTCCTATTTATACAAATATGAGTATGGAGGTATAAAGTGAAAAAAACACTCAAATAAATAAATAAATCCATTCTTCCTACCCATCCGTTCATCTTTCCCAGGCACACAGAATATAACAAATCGATCGTAATTTTCCTTTCATTTCCGTAACTTTCTGGAGAACACATCAGAGAAAGAAAAGTAGAAAAAACATCGAACAGAGAGACGATGAGGCCACCGAGAAGGTCGATCCACGTCGTGACGACATGGGTGCGACGACAACCGCCGAAGGTGAAGGCTTTTTTGGCCGTTGTAGCAGGTATGTTAGCTCTGGTGTTGCTACGAGTCATCGTGAACGATCACGACAATCTCTTCGTCGCCGCCGAAGCTGTTCACTCCATTGGAATCACTGTCCTTATCTATAAGTTAATGAAGGAAAAAACTTGTGCTGGTAAATTACTCACACAATTTGCAGTCATATATACAGATATTTGTGTTGATCTTATCTTTACTTCGGTGTGTTTTGTTGCTGGTGAATCGTTGGAAAATAAAAAGATTTAAACTTTATTTGGGAGGTTCTCAAAGATCTTGTTTTGATTTAATAGATGATTTTTCAGGCACCAAACGAAGCTACAATAGATTAGATGTTCAATTTGTTTCGATTGGCTTTTTTAGATTTTGTTTTGTTGGAAAAGATTCGATTTTTCATTGTCTTTCCAATATTCAGATTTGTTAGATTGTGATTACATTAAGTCCACATCTTGCTCAATGTTAGGGTTTTCTTAGACTGAGGTTGGTAATTATTTCACATGCTTCTGTAGTTACAATGGGAATGGACCAAAAGAACCCAATTTATCTGTGAAGGTCTTTTAGTATGCGTAAGAACTCTATTGATCAGTTTTGAGGGGCCTTACAGTGGACTGCCCTTACAGGATGTACTTTTGAGAGTCGAATGACATGCTTAGTAATCAGGATTTTTCTCTTTTTAGAGTGTGCATTTATATATTGTACGTATCTCATTTGCCTGAAAACAAGGATTTCTCAGCTCTATTGTAGGTAATTACTATTTTGTGCTAAGTTTTATGTTGTTCTTTTCAATTGATTCCCAACAAGTTTGTTTTGGCCCTCAATCTTTTTGCTATTTGTATGCCTTTCGATGCTTTAGTTGGAAAAGAGTATGTTTGAGTGGCTATATAATTCACAATATAGTTCACTTTTGTACTAAAGTGTTAATTTTGTGTTGAAATTATAGTGTACTAGGGGTAACCCGTGCTAAAGATATGATGCAATGTGAATGGTTTTGAGAGGAATGTTGATGGCTGTTGGATGAGTCTATTTGAGACCGTCGGATGAGCTTGTTGAAGTCTGCCTGTTTTATATTATAGATACTTGATCCAACTACCTTGTTTGTTTGCCATACTCTGGAGATGAACTGTTGGTGTATGTCTCTATGCCATCAATCATGGCAATTGAAGCCTATTTAAGGATTTTTCTGTGTTGTTGGAGTATACTATGGTACTTCCTGTGAAGTTGGGCACCACATTAAATATATAATGTAAGTTGCTTGGGGAACAATTAGAGAACTTTTATGATAATTTTCCAAAAAAAATTACCTGTCATGCTGATTATAATACTTTATGACATTCCCGGAAATTTTAAGTGAACAAACGTATTCGAGGACTGGTGACCAGATAGAATTTCATCACTGTTTCATTAGGTTTTTGATCTTTGTTTTCTTGTCCTCATTACTTTGCGGGTTGTAGCCTTTGCACCAAGCTAGGATTCTGGCTATTGAAAGTTTGACAAGTTTTCTTCTGCCTTCGGATAATGTAAAGAATTTTTTTTGGATTTGGTAGAAGGTTTCCTCTTCGAACATTATGTAATTGATTGTGTATTTTTTTCCATCTTTGATTCATATTTCGAGGTTAACTATATGCCGATCAGATTAATATATGGTTTTTTTCCCATTGCAGGGCTGTCACTCAAATCCCAGGAACTAACAGCTATATTTCTGGCTGTTAGACTGTACTGTAGTTTTGTCATGGAATATGACATACACACCTTCCTTGATTTAACTACTTTTGGTACCACCCTGTGGGTTATTTATATGATTCGTTTTAAACTAAAGTCAAGTTACATGGAGGACAAAGACAATTTTGCCATATATTATGTGGTGAGTCTTCCATCGTGTCCGTGCCATTTTCTTTCTGCAATTTTTTTCTTTATGCATTGACCTTGAATGGGGTATGGCTCCTTTGTTGTTTTCTTGTTAGCCTAAGTTTTTTGTTAATTATCTTATTCGAATTTTGGTGCTAAGGGAGGAAGATTTGACTGAAAATTGAAAATATACCACAGGGAAGCAATCGAACACACTATAAACCTTAGTGGTATATCCTCAAGATTTGACAGTCACTGCAGTAACTATACACCTCAACAACCGCCATGTACAATTGATGGCATCTGCTAACATTTAACACATTAAAACAACTCCTTGGCACTCCCACCCATGGAATAGTGATCCAACTATTCCATCGGAATGATATGCCCCAATTTTTAAGTAATATGCTTTTAACAGCTAATGAGTTGATTAAGTGCCATAGGTGTACACATATCAAAAATGCTTTTTATGTTCATTCATTCCCTGATCTGTATTATTAAGCATGGTTAATTATATATTAGATCATGTTATCTTTTATATGAATAGTTTGGTTTCAAAAGTATTTCTTATTTGATTTTCTTTTTAAAAATTTGTTTTTGGGTATCATTGTCATTCTAATTATTTGTGTGTGTGTGTGCGTATTGCAAGAGGAATTTACGTTGGCCTTTGCTTTTGTTGCAGTTGGTACCTTGTGCTCTATTGGCTTTGTTCATCCATCCATCCACATCACATCATATTATCAACAGGATTTTATGGGCATTCTGTGTATACCTGGAAGCTGTTTCGGTGCTACCCCAACTGCGAGTGATGCAAAACACAAAGGTACAGCAATATGAAGCAAGTTTCCTATCTTTTAATTAAAATAATTGGATGAAGTGTTAATGCATGATATTATGACTTCTTTTTTCTTTGCTTTTTTTTTTTTTTGTTTTTTCTCTCAGATTGTTGAACCATTCACAGCTCATTATGTGTTCGCATTGGGTGTTGCAAGGTTCTTGAGCTGTGCTCATTGGGTTCTCCAGGTAAGATGTGCAAACTTGAATATTTATTGTTTGAAGTGTAGAACAAGATCTGATTCATATTTTCATTCATCAATTGTTGGAGTGTGTATGGCCAACAGCATCCTGTTCAATCAAATGTGGCAGTAAATAATTATTTGATCTTCTACCTATAGTTTTAGAATAGTTTTTTGGCATCATATGGTCCATAGGAGTCACCTGGTCAGAGTTTGAAAAAGCTGAGGTGGTGGTTGATGACTATGTTGAGAAAATATGTTCAGTTTGCAAAACAGTGAGGCTGAAAATGGTATAATTGCTTCAGTAAGAGAGAGTATGCTGTGGTTTATGTTGAGATTTGTTTTCTGTGCATTTGACAGGTTTTGGACAGCCGTGGCCATCTGCTAACAGCTTTGGGCTATGGATTGTGGCCTTCTATGGTTCTTATCTCAGAAATTGTTCAAACTTTTATATTAGCAGACTTCTGTTACTACTATGTGAAAAGGTTAAAGCAACTTTTTATGACATCTTATCATCTATCAGTGCTATGGTTACATTTGTGTCTTTCTTTCTTTTTGTATTTAATTTCTTAAAAATTACTAGTTCTTTCTGTTTTGCAGTGTTTTCGGAGGACAGCTTGTGTTACGCCTTCCTTCTGGAGTAGTGTAACTGATGATGGATGGTATGCACATGCTGCGGTTGAATTTAACTTATATATGGTAGTTGCTCTTCTTTTTGTTATTTTTCCCTCATCATACAGTCCATGTTGGTCGTTGGTTCTTCCCATGATCTTGTAGTCATGAATGGAATTTAAATGGATGGTATGCTAAGTTGGCAATGCAGGCTTCTTGGATGATCTAACCTGAAACTTGATTTTGCCAGAAATCAGATCAACTTCATTGTGTCGCCACTAATCGAGTTCAACTTATTGTGTATTTTTTGAGCTTTTAACTGGAAATGAATGAGTCAATGATGCTAACCTCAACTTGCAGGGGTCAAGGTGGGTGAGTCGATGTCCTTGGTGGTCCTAGCACTTTTATGCCCACTAGTTTTTTAGTTGCAGTAAATGTAGCTGGCTGCAAAGTTTGAGCCATACAAAAAATATTGTTACGATCAATGCCACTTTATATTTGCTAATTTTTTGAGATGTCTGATCGTTTAGACAATGTGTACCATGGTGGCATATTCTAGATTTTATGGACTGCATTTTGTTGAAATAGTACACCATTTTGATTTAGATACTTATGGGAATTAGCTGACAAAAATGCAATGACCTGAGTTGGCTCTAGCGCTCCTCAAACATTGTGCTATGCTAGGACTGTACATCTCCATAGCATTGATCAAGGAAATCACCTTTGTAGGTTAAACTGAACATAACATTGCCATTGAAATTTCAGTTCATATCACATCATATACGATCAAGCCAAACTGAACTGTATGTTCCTACTAATTGAAACAGGAAACAAGTTTCTCAGACACTTGGATTCCTGGCAAGAATACCCTCAAATGTGACCCCAGGACCAAAAGCCAAAACCAAGCCCCACTCAGAGTCTTCTCTCCCTTCTTCTTTCATCTTCTTCTTCTCTTCCAGCATGTACTCCAACACATACACTATGGTGTTGCTGCTGGCATTTCCATAATCTGCCAGAGCTCGTCGGCTAGCACTAAGTTTCTCCGGCACCAAATCCAGTTTCTTTTCCAGCCGGTTCAAAATAGCTGGTCCACCGGGGTGAACTGCCCAAAACATTTTGTTGTAGTCCTCTTCACAATACCCAACAATTTCCATTAACTTACTGCAGAACTCCTCAATGTGATCCTCAATTATCTGAGGAAGCTCCCTTGCTAGCTTGAAGCTTATCCCCTCTTCTGTGAGTCGACCATCGATGATCTTCTCTGTGTCTGGTAAGAAATGCTGGATAGCAGTATGCAACTCAAAGAGAGGCCTTTCAATGGCTGAAACCGGATCCGAGCCAATGATCATGGCTCCGGCACCATCGCCAAAGAGTGCAACTCCAACTAAATCGTATGGCCTATCTGCACTTGGTGGTTTAAATCCAATAATGGTAGTTTCAGAAGTAGCTAGCAAAACTCTACTCCCTGGATTGTTCTCAGCAATGTCCTTGGCAACACGAAGGCCAGCCACGCCTCCCGAGCAGCCCGCGAAATAGAGGGTGACTCTCTGAGTTTCTGGCCTTAGTCCAAGTCCTTTTGCTAGGTAGAGATCGCCTCCGGGCAGTCGAGCTTCGCTTGAGGAAACATAGACCAGGTGGGTTATGTCTGAAGTGGATCTTCCCCACTGCTTGATGCAAGATTGTGAAGCTTCAATTGCCATTTGTGTTACAGCCTTGTTGCAGATGTCTAAACGTTGTGTTACTGTAGGGTGGCCTTCAATAGCAAGCTCAGGGTACTTCTTTAGGATCTCTTCTGACATGACCACATACCTTGTTTTGACTGTTGTAGTCTTGCCTGTGAGGTGATGCAAAATAATCAAATTAGAGATTTCGGTCAAGACTTCCAAGAAACTCTGTTTCTAATGTCACTTGACTGCATCTGCTTTTCAAAATAGATTTCAGGCAGGACCAAAGCAATGATTCGGTTAAACTTGGATTTATGCAGTTAATGTGACTTGAATTCAAGGTGTCTGTGTTTATGGCTCGCATATTTTCATCCTTTTGTAATATCATAATCAAAACTTCATCAAAAGAAGTAAGGCCATAATTAACAGGAAAATGGACGATAGTTGAAGAGTAAACTTACAGAGTCGAGTTAGCTTCTGCTTGAGGTCTGGATCATCACAGTTGGTGTTTCTGAAATACCCGTCAACTAGAAAATCTTGCATGACAAGCTGGTGAGGAAATGCCTTGCCAAGAGCCAGAATTGTAGCTTTGCCATGGCTCGCCTTCTTTGCTCCTCGCATGATCTCTCCACTTCCCATGTCTATATCTCTCTTTTGGCCAGAAGACAGCGATGAATACAAACTCGTTTTCTTTCGAATGAGGCAGCCATAGGACTGGTTATGTATGTATTTATAGCTCTATTGCAAAAGTTATGGCACAATAGAATAAGCTCATAGTTTGTCTTTATCATTGTATAAGGGAGAGAGGGAGGAAGTGTGGTGTAGTTTTTTTTGGAGTTCCAATGGTTAGTTGCAGAGCAAATTGTTCATGAGTTTTGTTTGAAGGTGTTGGTGGAGGTTTGGTGGGGGTTTACTTTGGTGGTATTTGGAGTGTGGTCTGTTGTGAATATAATCAATATTGATGGCCATTTGCACAGGTAACATGTTCTCAATAGTAGAGGACCGTCATGAATTCCAACGGGACCTATTATATGTAAATTAATCACCCACCAACATACAAGAAGAGATCGAGATTGATAAAAATTCACGAAAAGCGTGTTGGGGGTTCTCCATTCCTGAATTAACACTCACTGAGAAGCTCAATACATCCAAAACACAGTCAAAGGACAATGATAGAAGGATAGCCCTTTTTGTTTCGTAATGGAAGAAGTGATGGACCAAGTTGTTCAGGATGATGAATTGGGATGCACAATAGTGCTTTAAACTCAGCCACCGACAGTAGCTTTCGCCAATGGTCTCTTAATACATGGGCGTGTGTGTGCACATTGTTATGCACCTGCAAATTACAGTTTACTACATTGACATTCAACAGAGCAAAAAATTGCTGGTTCCATGTAAGCAACTGAGGCAATGTGAGACTAATGTTCCGCTCCAGGGAATGCATGATCACAGATAAGGAACCCTTCGTTGTGAAAGAGTAAACTTGGAAGGTGGGAAGGAAAGAGAGGGGGGAGGGCGGGCTGCTATGCTGTGATTGAATGTTGACCAATTTGCCAGTTTTTGCAACGAGGAATTACTACACAAAATCGAACTGATAGAGACACCTACCTTGGAGACTCATCAGTCTTTGGTTCTTAAATATGACGTACAATCATAAAACAGCAGCAGTGGAAGATGGCTGTTTAGAACACAAGAATACATTTCCGCTGAAAGAAGAAATTGATCTGCTTCTGGCAAAAATGGGGAGAGCATTTTGGTAGAAATCCTCAAGACACACTGGTCACATATTTATCTGCTGAAACATGAAGAAGAGCAGCATACGAAGGATCAAAGTTCGGATAGGCACTTCCCATTGATAAAATCGACTACTTGGGGGACTGTTTCAGCCAGTGCAGCAGTCACTGCTGCCAAATTTTGCAAAAACTCATCCGCCGTGGGCTTGTCGCCGTCCACGACATCAGTCACAGCTTTTATAAATATTGCAGGGACTTTCAGAAGATCAGCCACATAGGCAACTGCTGCTCCCTGAAACCCAATAGCAAAATAGTTTAAGTTGTCCTGCAACATACAAATGCAAAAATGCAAAAATGTTCTCAAGTGTTTGGCAGAGCATAAACGTAGGTCTCGAAAGTAGTTCTAGGTAATTCGACTATTTCCATATTTCTACTAGGATTGGCAAATGAAGGAATACACACATCTCTGTTTTGACAACAATCACCAGCAAAGGTTAGATGTTTTAGGGACTAAGAATAGTCATTCCTTATAATGCCCTCTTCATTAGATGGCAAAAGCATTCAATATTATAAGTATAGCCAAGTAGCAAACTACACCAAATGATTGATTTCTTAAGGTTCCTCCGCCCTTTTCAAATGGCACAGCTCAAAAGTAATGTTCTCGGCCACAAAAAAATGGGAATAAGGCAATGCCAATCAGTTTAGAATAGGAGAAAAATAGATGAGAAGTCCAAGCTGGAAAAGAATAAATCCAAGATAGTAAAAGCATATGTGTTTCTGTTTTGCTGGAGTTACCTATGCAATGCCACAAGGTAGTTGATTCCATCAAGTATTTCTACCATTTGAATGTTGCAGGAATTTAGATGCATAGATTGTGTATATTCCTACTTATAATAAGAATTGTTTCAAGAGACAAAGACCCAGACTTTCTAGAGAGCTATTTAGTTGATTGGTGGAATCTCTCTGTGATGTAGATTGTATTAAGGAAGAATTAGGGATGAGAAGGGAAGAAGAAAGAGATTAGAAAAGAAAGAGAAGGGGATGAGAATAGAGAGAGAATTTTAGGAAGAAAATTCAATATCAATAATCAATAATCAAAGTCTACCAAAACAAATAACATATCTCCTATATATATATAGGGAGACCACAAATCCTAAAAGAGTTCTAAAAGAAATAAATAGTCATAATCAGTGTTATTTAAGACGTAAAGCGAACCGAAGCGACCAAGGCTCCTAACGCCTAGGCGAGAAGCGAGAAGCGAAGCGACACGCTTTACCGAAGCAAAGCGAACAGTTAAAAAAAATATATATTTTAGTTTATTAACTTCTAAACAATCTAAGTTCTAATTTTATATATACTAAATATTTAAATGCAAGTAAAACCATAAACATTTAAATTAAAAAAAACACTAATAATATCTCAAATCTTAATAATAGTCATAACTTAAACATTTAAATTCAAACAAATACTAACAATTGTATACATTTTCATATTGACAGGGTAGGACAACAAAAGAAGCAGAATCAGGACAACAGCAGAATTAGCAACAAAAAAAAAAAAAAAGCAGAATGACAATTAAAAAAAACAAAAGCAACACAGGACAGCAAAATCGAAGCAGCAACAGAATCAACAAAAAAAATAGAAGCAGAATGAGCTAAAAAAAAAACAGAAGCACAATGATCATGACAGGAGCAGAATCAATTGTAAACAATTTCATATGTAATTATATACTGAATAAAAAAAAGCAGAACAGAGGCACATTTCACATGTACTAAAATAATTAAACATGGTATAAGCATAGACCACTTTTTGGTACCATTTGTATATATATAAGAAAAGAGAAAAGTATAACCAAGACATATCAAAGACACTTCTTTGTAGAAGAATTTATTATTTACCCCCATTTCTGATACTCCTGCTTTTTTTTTTATCATAATTGTCATGCAGTGTAGTCGCCTGACTCCCACATCCCACAAATATTCTAAATGAATTCAGCAACACAAGGAAAAAAAAGGAATGTGTTTTGTTCGAAACATTGTTTATTAGAAAAAAAAAAAAAATAGACCAGCAATAGTCTAAAAAAAAGTCATTAGTGATTAAAAAATAAAAGAGACTACTAACCTGTAATCAGAAAAAAAAAAAAAAAAAAGTGAAGCAGAATCGCTTTTTATAATAAAGCGTTCACTTTTTCGCTTTTTTCGCTTCTTCGCTTTTTCGCTTTTTCTCGCTTTTTTCTCGCTTCGCTCACGTTCGCTTCGCCTGGGGTCCTCCAGGCGAGCTAAGCTCGCCTCGCCTCGCTTCTCGCCTAGGCGAGCGCCTAGGCGAGCTTTTCAAAACACTGGTCATAATGACAACTAAACCCCTGAAAAATAAAATGACAAATAACTCCTAATCCCTACGCCTACGCTTCCTATCATTTCCCCCCAGCTGAAAAGAACTCGCCTCCGGAGAGATACGATCATGATAATGCTCTGGAAGATTAGGGTCAAGTCGACGAAACTCCTCAGTAATCCATGAATCATCAGTCTCTGGACGATCTCTCCACCGAATAAGATAACGACCATATCCTCCATCCGAGGAGTCTACAATCTGATCATCAAGTACATTTACGATCTGGTCATGCAGCTGTGGTGGAAACGGTGGAAGAATAGGAACTGTAGTTGATGCTGATGACAAAGCAAGTCCACCTGTAGGAACACTTGCCGGCAACATAGGAGGCTCAAAAGTACCATGATAAGGAAACAAGTTCTCCACATTGAAAATAGGATTAATACTCATATTCGAAGGTAAGTCAATGTGATATGCATTAGACCCAAGCTTACGAAGAATACGAAAAGGGTCAATGGTTCGAGCATGTAACTTTTTAAAAGAATTTTTAGGGTAACGTTCAGGACGCACACGAACCATGACATAGTCTCCCACAATAAATTCTTATTTCTACGATGAATATCTGCAACCAATTTATAATTCTCATTACTTAATGTAATTTTTTGTCTTATGTCGGCATGTAAGTCATGAATATATTGGGCAAAAGCTCGGTTGTGTGTGAGGGGCGGGAATCAAGAGGTAAAGGTAATAAATCAATGGGCTGTCTAGGGGAATGACCAATAAAAATTTCAAAAGGGGATTGCTCAATCGACCTGTTGACGAAGTTATTATACTTACCTAGACGGCTGATGAACAGTAGCTGTGAAGAGTACCGATGAACAATTTTTTTTTTTTTACACAGACCTTTGATTTTTTTTTTACTTGGACAACCGATGAATAGTAGCTGTGAACAA
This sequence comes from Ilex paraguariensis, assembly GCA_963454935.2. Classification (NCBI taxonomy): domain Eukaryota; kingdom Viridiplantae; phylum Streptophyta; class Magnoliopsida; order Aquifoliales; family Aquifoliaceae; genus Ilex; species Ilex paraguariensis. The sequence continues at coordinate 23,119 of CAUOFW020001259.1, forward strand.
TGCGCGATGAACAGTACTGATGAACAATTTTTTTTTTTTTTGTGACTTGTACGAATCGAAGTTGGGCTCTGATACCAAATTGATGTAGATCGTATTAGAGAAGAATTAGGGATGAGAAGGAAAAACGAAAGTGATGAGAAAAAAAGAAGAAGAGGATGAGAATAAAGAGAGAATTTTAGGAAAAAAAATTTAATATCAATAATCAATAATCAAAGTCTACCAAAACAAATAACATATCTCCTATATATATATAGGGAGACCACAAATCCTAAAAGAGCTCTAAAAGAAATAAATAGTCATAATGATAATTAAATCCCTGAAAAGTAAAATAACAAATAACTCCTAATCCCTACGTCTACGCCTACTATAACGAAATATAATTCAATTCTTATCACTCTGTCCTTTGTTTTCCTACCATTAATGCAGTTGATGGCTTTTCATCATCAATTATAACTGAACAAACAATGCTACACTAACCAAATTTTGTATACCACACTACTATAGGTGGTTAGATTAGTCGGGTCCATTGACTATCACTAACATTCAATGCATAAGATTTTGACACCTCATTTGATATACAGTATTTAGTAAACATATTTGAGATGCACAACTTATTCTAAATGAACAATATGACCAGCCATATGCTGAAAAATCCTTGTACAAGTTGAGATATTTCCAATTATGTCACTTGTTCCTTCCTTTGCAAAATAAGGCTAAAAATGAATTTTGTAGGTTGGAGAAAAACAAAATAAAATTTTAGTTGATAACAAGTTGTCAAATTAAGATTTCGCCCAGTTGAGGTAGAGAAAAGAGTGCAAATCCATTGCATGGAAAGGGTTGGATGAAATGACCTATCTTGCAAAATTTTACTTTTAGTTGCTGAAAAAGAGGTGGTAAAACATAGATTTTACCTCCATGTCTTTAGTTGTTGCATCATTTGCAATGATCAATGCGTTATCCTGTGGACACATATCTAGAGAGTCTCCAGTAGACAATTTGCCAACCTGAAACAGGAACAAATATGGATTGGAACGGTAGAGATCTTTGGAGTTATGATGGACAAAAAAGTGTCATATTGCGATGAGCATCTCTCCCATAAGACAAATATAGACACCCTAATGAACAATATTTCCAACATTTGTGCACAACCTCACGAGTCACGATTGCTGGAAAATGGTTACATTAACACTTTGTTGCATGAACTATGCACCCCGATTCAAAGTCATGAGAAATGGTTCAACAGAGAGAGCACAAATGAGAGACTAGCTGTATTTCAAAAAAAATTAGCTGAATATGACATGTAGTTCACTATTCTGGTATCAGTTACTCAATATGTCTATTTAAAACACAACATATACTTCAGTAATTATGTTTTTTTTTTCTGGGTAAGTCCTTATATTCCAAACCACCAGGGGTGTCAAATCTGACTCCAAATTGATTGCCTGGAAAGTTGTGATAGTCTTCGCACAGCAAATACTTCATTCACGACTCAGCGACAGATAGTAAGCATTCACAAATACGAGTAACTCGTACCTAGTAGCAACGAAAATGTGTATTGCTAGCGGGAAAACAGAAAACAGAACAGTAGCACTTCACATGAAGTGCCTGCAGTAGCCATCCAATAACTCTTTGCTATCATGACCTAATGATGATGCATGTTCTTCTTTCTTGGGAATAATGTCGCATCTTGATTCAGCTTACTTTTCGGTATGAAACAGTTATGAACCAACGACTAACATTGCAATGATGTCATAACTCAATTACCACCAGAGCTTATGCACTTTGAAGGGTAAGACCTTAAGATTTGTCAATTTGCTCGGTAGATCAGTTTAACAAGAGAGGTCTAAAGCTCCAATGTTTACTTGCAACTAAGCTTTGATCACACATTAACGAACTAAAAAAAAAAATGGCCACCCATTGAACATGAGGTTTGGTCGAACAACGCGTGATATTAAAAAACTTTGGCAACTACTCAATATTATCGAAGCATTGAAATGGTATTACAGAGCAAAACATCAAAGAAGATTGATCACCTTTAGGTTAAGCTCCTTCGAAAGATTGGGTGTTGAGAAAGCCTGCCTCAAACCAACTCCATACAGATCAAAAACCTGTAGATCAAAAGACAAAAAGAAGGCAGGTGAAGATTTAATGCAAAATGCCGATAAAAAGTTGGCATCAACAATCATTGAGAAAACTAATCAGACTTACAGGGATAGGGTTCCTTCTATCATGGAAAGCAACATCTGATGCAAGAAACACATCACCAATGCAAGCTCCTTTTGCCTGAAAACATCTAGAAGTCAATCTGAAACTATAAAACAAAAAACTGATTCATTACTGTGTATATAGACGTGCTTGTGAATTCAGCTAAAAACAATAATTGAAGCATGCCTCCGAACATCCTATACATGTAAAGACTTTCCATTCGGTGTATTTTTCAGAGATCTTTCAACTGTTTGGTGGCCCTTCTAATCCAGATGGTGGCCCACAGAGCCGACAGAAATAATAAGAAAAGACGAGTACAGCATTATTAGGGATCCATAAAACTTAAAAAAGTGAAACTTTACTCCAGTTATAACAGGGGAGCACGCACTACCCGCTGTCAAATAAATTCCATAGAGCTTATGCCATGTAGTCGAACATAATAGCATAGCAACCACGATTAGCTAGGAAAATATGAACGCTTTAAAAAATTTCATAGCGCAAAAAGAAAAACAACACATTGTAAAAACAATCATGGGCACAAGAGCTACCTTAAAACCACCTGCAGTGCCAGCATTTATGATAAGATCCGGCTTTAATGCTTGAATAGAAGCATACGTCACAAGAGATGCAGGAATTGTGCCTACACTGTCAACCCCTAAAAAAGGAATGACTCAAGGAATGAGTAAATGGAATTCAAGGACACAACAGCCACATGGTCCAACAGTTGAAATTTTTATTTGACATGTTTTTTAAGATTCCTGTGCATAAAGCCCCAACATCCAATAAAGGAAAATCAATTCAAGATTCGTCCATCAGTTTCATGTATCAACCTTTCCAACTTCTCCATGAATGGTTCAAAAACTAAGTTTCATTCTAAATTCATCTATTAAATTAAAACTTTTTGATGTTCCATCACGAATGGATTTTTCATACACCATCACTTTAGATGATAGGTTCACAAAACATTTTTGGTTCTGCGATATCTTCCACAAAATCCCAAGAAGAAGGCAGATTCTACAAGAGAGATACAAACCACAAAGGACACACACGCATGTGGAGAAGACTGAAGGTAGAGAAATGGCATTAGAATAGTTAAATAACCTCTTCTTCTGCATATAGCATTTAGTTGCATATGGATTACTCAAAAAGATAACTTTGACAAGATGATGACACGAAATGCAAATTGAAGGATTGAAATCAACTGAAATTCTTAATGGCTACTTGGAAAAATGAATAGGTAAAAATGAGGGAGACAAGGTGTTTGAGCCCTTTTTCTGGTAGATTTCGCATCATGAATGAATTGCATCACACACCCCATCCATTTGTGCAAGATAGAGCTTTTCGTCAAAATCAAGACAATTAGATGAATGAGAATGTCAGCAAGAAGTTTGAAACTTTGAAACAAGTTGCTCAAATAGGTGAAAGCAGCAATTCAAAAAGGCCCTTAATGCTAATAGGGGCAAACAATTCCACTCATCAAATGACAAAATCACTGATCTCAATCAAATTCAAGAAATAGAAAATTGAAATGGAAGCCCAAAATTACCGAAAGCTCTGTCTTTTCCTGGCCAGATAATGTTAAGATTCAGATCTTTGTAAGTACCATGATATCGGACCCAAGGGACCCCTTCTGGAAACCTGCACAGTTTGCATTGAGTATTCAAACTCAGACATCATATGACTTAACTATAGTAAACCACAAATTGAACAAGTTCCCAAAATGACTATTACTTTCACAATTCCCTCACTTACTTCTTAATGACACATAAGCCCATTAATATACAACAAAACAAGCTGCTAGACAGAGGTTACGTAGAATTGAATGAAATAAGCCCCTTCACTTCTCAGTAAAATAGGCCCATTCACTCCACAGCACAGCATGTAGAACTCTTCAAAAGTTGCTATTGATATGCCAGAAAAATTTAATTTTGAGGATGCTATGGCACCAGGAAAAAAAGAATGTGTTCTATAATTAGATCACACGCAGAATTTTATATAAAACAAGAGCAATGTTACATGAACTTAAAAGCTATATTTGATAATTATAACCATTAATTTTACTGTGGGTCCCACAATTTATTGAAACCCACTACCTATTCAATGGTTAAGATTATCGAGTCTAATTTTAGCATTACTCGTGAAACAATCCAAAGTTTTTAAACCTATTTTCAGAGCTCAACTCAATAAATAAGTGGTGTTGAAAACAACGTTGATATTTGCTGCATTTGAAGCACTATTAAGGCAAGTCAATAAAGAACTCTCTCCCACATACTATGGACCAGATATATAACTTCTTCTGACAGTTAGCATTGTACCATATCTAGGATATAAACCATGTCTGGATCTCTATTTTACGAGCTCAAAGCATGTACTAATTTTCGGAATCAGGCCAAGCCAAAGAAATTTTTCCATTTCACCAAGCAACTCTCTCATTCACCATAATTCACTTGCACAAATAACATCAGGTGATTCGGGTTTCAAGGTGGTTGCTGCTTCGTTTTTCCATTTCACCAAGCAATGGGTTCTCTCTTATTAATCAGGATTCAATTTCGTAAATAATATCAGGTTTAAAGTTGCTAAAGTCCCCCTTCTCTTCGGTATAGAGTTGGGAAGTACAATCAATTAGACACCGAGCAGAGAGAAAGCAAATTTTCCATGAAACACGTGACAATAGCATTCATTATCACCCATTGAACGAAACAGAAAGGAAAAAAAAAACACAAAATAGCACATAGCTCTGTCGTCCTGAATAACATTAGCCCTACATACTACTGAAAAGAAACAAAAGATATGATTTTTGGACCAAGTTTCATCAGATTACAGAGAAGTGCAATGCTACGGAACTGCATTAAGTTAATAATCCACAATTCACCGCTATAACAGTTAAAATACTTGTAAAAGTTAACAGTAACTTTTCTTAAACCCTCATTAACCGATCAGAAATAGACTAGAAAACAGTGAGAAGTGGAAAGGAAGAAGAAGAAAACTGACACAGAATTGGTGTCTTGAGAAAGCTGGAACTTTTTCACTAGAGGAAACGCTTCAGTCTGCATTGCTGCTCATTTAATACTAGAGGGTCAATTAATATATCAACAAAAAAGAGCAGTAAAATGTAACAGTACACAACACACACACAGATATATATATATATATATATATAGAGAGAGAGAGAGAGAGAGAGAGAGAGACCGATGATGAAGACGATGGTGGAGATGGGACGCTTATCAAGTTGGTAAGCCATGGACTCCTCAACTATTTCTTCTGATTTGACGTTTGGAGGAGGAGCCATAGCCACAGTTTTGCAGCACAGAGACTAGGATGCTCCTCTTCAGGGCCAAATCGCCGTTGAAATATGAGAGAGAGAGAGAGAGAGACCTGGCGTATGAAGAAACAAACAAACAGATCTCAGAAGTCAGAAGGAGACGAGTTTGTGGGGGCCACATGTCAAATTGGCCAAACAAAAATGCGCCTCGGCTTTGGACTGTTACCCAAATCGGATTTGTTGGGTTGGTGGGACCCACAATCAGCGAGATATTTTTTTGGGCCTAAGTTTCTTGATGGGCTTTTTCATAAAAAGAGATGAACAAATTTTTGATGCCAAACGACCCACCATCGACGAGTTAATTGGGCCTAATTTTCAACTACTTTTCGGCTTTTTTTCCGGCAGAATGACAATTACATGGTTCGAAACTCAAGGCCAGGCTCAGCCCAGTTCGACAAGCCAGAGTGCTAGTAGCTGGCCCAATGTGTTATTAGTCGTACAACATCCAAATCACATTCGTAAAATGGACCAGACCACACCCCCCTTAAACTTTCCCAGTCCAGTCTCCCTTCGGCCTGCTGCAGACAAAGGTAAGAAAGGCATCTTGTTTTTAATCGATTTCTAGAAAAGATGACTCCCGCGAGGGATAGTTTGTATTAGGGAAAGCGAGACTCAGGTTATCTCTAACCGCTATGGCCTCTCTTAACACAGTCTTTCTAGATTTCAAATTCTCATTCTCTGTTCATTTGATTGGCCACACTACTAAGTTATTACTTCTTAGAAACAAACAACGATGATTTTCTTTGAATTTGTTCTCTTTCAGCATAAATCCTCGCAACTCCTTTTTACTTTTTTTTAGGCACCATGGAATTGGTCTTTCTAATAGGTATTAAAGTTCCACTTCAAAAAAAAAATGAGCAAAAAAATATCCATTAATTATTTCTTTCACTTGTTATGCGACATAAATAACTCTTCTTTTTGTTATAAATAGTAAGAAAATATATCATTTGTGTTGAATATTTAAACGAATAACTCGGTGCACAAGGTTTTAATTAACGTAGAATATAAAGAAATTCATATATACATAATCTTATCTCACATACAAAGAGTATTCTATAATGCTAAACATTGTCACCCAATTATAATGAAACATAACGGTACGAGTGCAATACTTACTATATGAATATTTTGATTATCAATATCTCAAGTTTTTTGTAACAATTGTACAACACTAGATATAAACAACCCGGAAGGGAAGCCTATACTTATATCACGGAGAACCAACTATGATATCAAAAAGTTATCCAATAAACTTGTGATATGTACATAACATAACTCGACTCAATTTAACCAAGTTTTAATCCGAACTAAATCTCAAATCATCTAAATTAAAATTAAAAATTCAAATTATTTTTGATACAATATTCATATTGTATCCTTATCCTTATCCTATATGGTGATGCTGTCCACAACTTTATAATAACATTACCAAAAAGAGAAGCAAGGGACACATTGATTGACTACAGCATCATTTATTATACTCTCCTACTTATCAGGCCAATTAAAGGCACGAGGAGAGATGACTTTTGAGCCTCCAGCTTTTCTGAGATACAAGTCCAGAAGAGCATGATGTAACATTGATATGCAAATCTTAATCTTGGTAAGAAATATTTCAAGTTCTGACCATTCAACCTCTTTGAATTTGGATTCAATTTGATTTTGCCTCATTGTCTAATATTATTTTGTAATCGAGTTGAACAAAGAATATGTGACGTAACTCGTTTAAAGATCTTTGAAATTTGCTTCTATCATTGGTCTAACTTGAGTATTTAAGTATTTTTCTGAAAATTAATGAGTAGAAAAATGTGGTTGGAACCAACGACTTCTCTCTCTCTTTCTAAAACAGGGTGCCAAGTTTTCAATGGGAAAAGATCTAGAATGCCCCACGAAATAAATCACAATGAATTATTTTTTTCGTTGCTTCATATCTCCGCATTAAATTGCAATCTTGAAATCCCTTAGTTTTATTAGAATCTCACATGCTCCCCAGTACAAACGCAAACACACACACGGTATACATTTTAAGGCAAACATTGTATTTTTTTTTTTTATAAAGTGTTTAGGTTTGTGTCGATTACTCTTTCAAATTCAGTGGTTGACCACCGTAACTTGAGCTGATTTAGGACAAGGTGATTAGTCCTTAGGGGGTGTAGAAAAAAATAGAATCTGAAATCTCTGAATTATCAAATAGACTTAACAACTAGACCACCCTTAAGCGTTCATTTTGGAGCATGTTACTTCATGTCTCTATATTACAATTTGTTGGATTTTTTTGTAGAGTCTAGTTTGTATTGATCCGGATGATGACCCGACCCGAAATCATGTTGCGTGGTTTTTTAATAAGAATTTTCTGAGATTTAATCCATGGAACAAAGACTTAGAATTTTTGGGCTTGTTATGTAACTCGGTGCGCAGGACAAATAAAAACTGTTATTTTAGTGATTAGAGTTAGATTGGTATTGTACATTCGTTATCTGTATTCTTTCTTCTCAATAGTGAAATCCATGCAGTTTCGTGGACGTAGACAAATTGTCGAACCATATAAATACTGTTTTGTGTGTGTGATTGTTTTTTTTTTTTTTGCGTGTGTTTTCTCTATTTTTATTCCTTACAGGTTTGAGAATTTCATGCAAATTTCCTAATAATTGGTATCAGAGCTCCGGGTTAAGAGGACAAGAGTTTACAAAATGGTTGAAGATAAAGTCAAGATCGAAAAATTTAGTGGCACGAACTACGCGTTTTGAAAGACGTAGATGAAGGATATTTTATATTAGAAAGATCTGTATCAACCTATCGATAACACGAAGCCAGTGGATATGGAGCAAACAAAGTTGGATGTTCTGGATCGCAAAGCCCTAGGGACTGTGCTACTGTGCCTTACGCCGTCAGTTGCGTTGAACATCGCCAAAGAAAAGACTATATCAAATTTGTTCAAAACCCTAAAATTTTTTTAGGAAAAGTCTTAAGTGGTGAATAAGGTATGTCTTATGAAAAAGTTGTTTAACCTAAAGATGTTTGAAAATACTATTGTTGCTGAACATATCAACGAATTTAATACGATCACAAATTAGTTAGAATCCGTGAGTATTCCAAAATTTTAAAATTTATTATCTATTTATAAAATATTTTTTAATTAATTAAAATAATGCAGTGAAGTGAAATTTTAATAAGAGAATGCGTTTTTTCGAATCCCTTGAACTTGAATGGTGTTAATAAGACTTGGTATGCCTCAGAAGTACTCGTTGATGTTTACAAAGAATAAGCAATACGTGAAAATCATGAGCTTTTGACCCATCTCATGATTGTTTTAAAAAAAAAGTCTTAAATAAGGGTGGGTTTTAAAATATTTTTCAAATTTAAGTCATTTTAAAAACGTCAATTGATTTGATATTTTTAAGTCAAAAGACGTTAATTAATTTGACGTCATTAAATTAAAAACGTCAGACTAATTGACGTTTTTAAGCTTATTATAGGGCCCAATTTACTGCTTAAACACGTCAATTGGACTGACGTCTTTAGAAAAAGCGTCATTCTAAATGACGCATTTGTTTTAAAATCTGACTGCCTCTGACTAAGCCCACAAAGTCCATATTACTTAAAAGGACGGTTGCCTCCATGCCTAAATAGAAAAATTATATTAATATTTATCACAAATATTGTCATCACGTCAATGAATGATGCCTCCACAAATGCCTATTTTAAATTATCATAAGTGACTCCTATTATTTTCTCTCGAATTTTAATGTAGTCCGTAAAATTTTAATTTTTTTAATTTAATTTATCAATTATCAATTTTATTTCAATTAAATCATTGATAGTTGAGAGACTAAAATAAGACAAGTGAAAGTTCTTGGATTAACTTTAAATTGGAGATAAAATTCATGACTAACTATGAAATTTACCATATTTTTTTATAAAATATTACAAAAGCATCAAATAAATATAATTTTTAATCAATTTCTAATTAATTTTAATTTCTAAAATTTTTTTGCTCCCTCTCTTTTTGAAATGATGGTTTTTTTTTTATTTATTTAAAAATTTAATTACATTCAATAAATAAATTTTGATAATTTAAATATACTTATATTTTTTAGCATATGAAACTTAAAAAATTGAAAACGTATACATATAATTAATTTTTTTATTATATAATTATAAATGCATACATAAAATAAAAATAAAATTTTATTTGTAATGTTGATCATGTTGACATTAATGTTTATTAAGCTATGAAAAAACATAAGTTATTCAGACCGTGTACATGTTAAAAAAGAATGTCAACAATGTGATTGGTATTCAAAACAACATAAAGGATTATCGAGTACACATAAACATGATGGGATAAAAGTGTCAGACGCATCATCATCCCAGTCAGAGAAACATGAATGAGCTTTCTGATTAATGTCAGTGGTAGTATATATATCCTGAACTTTTTGATTTTTCTGATTGAGACGATGATGCATCTGACACTTTTATCCCATCATATTTATGTGTACTCGATAATCCTTTATATTGTTTTGAATACCAATCACATTGTTAACATCCTTTTTTAAAATGTACACGGTCTGAATAACTTATGTTTTTTCACAGCTTAATAAACATTAATGTCGACATGATCAACATTACAAATAAAAATTTATTTTTATTTTATGTATGCATTTATAGTTATATAATAAAAAAAATTAATTATATGTATACGTTTTCAATTTTTTAAGTTTCATATGGTAAAAAATATAAATATATTTAAATTATCAAAATTTATTTATTGAATGTAATTAAATTTTTAAATATATTAAAAAAATCATCGTCTCAAAAAGAGAAGGAGCAAAATATTTTTAGAAATTAATTAAAATTATATTTATTTGATGCTTTTGCAAAATTTTATAAAAAATTATGATAAATTTCATAGTGAGTCATGAATTTTATTTCTAATTCCAAGTTAATCCATGAACTTTCACTTGTCTTTTTTTAGTCTCTCAACTATCAATGATTTAATTGAAATAAAATTGATAATTGATGGATTAAATTAAAAAAATTAAAATTTTACGGACTACATTAAAATCCAAGAGAAAATGATAGGAGTCACTTATGATAATTACCCAAATAAATATTAATTTATTTTTTTTATTCAAGCATTAAATTTTTTAATTTTTTTATTCAAGCATTTTGGACTAATTTATTTTTTTATTCGAGCATTAGATTTTTATTCAAGATTTTTTTATTTTTTTATCCAAGCATTTTCGACTAATGTCCTTTTAGTTAATAAAATAGGCATATGTGGAGGTAACATTCATTGACGTGATGATAAAATTTGTGATAAATATTAATATAATTTTTTTATTTAGGCATGGAGGCAGCAGTCTTTTTAAGTTATATGAACTTTGTGGACTTTGTCTGAGAGATTTAGATTTTAAAATAAACGCGTCATTTGGACTGACGCTTTTTCTGAAGATGTCAGTCCAACTAACGTGCTTAAACAGTATATTGGGTCTCACAATAAGCTTAAAAACGTCAGTTAGTCTGACGTTTTTAAGTTAATCTTTTGGCTTAAAAATATCAGATCAATTGACGTTTTTAAAATAACTTGGGTTTGAAAAATATTTTGAAACCACCCTTATTTGAGACTTTTTTATTAAAAACCATGGGATGGTCAAAAGCTCTGAAAATCATTGAAGCCTCGCTTTTAGTTGGAGCAATTAATGTGATTAAATAAAAAATGGTATTATGATCGTGACGTGATTTTATATTTTATTTCCTCAAGATACTGCAACATTTTAGATAATATAGTTTAAAGAATATATATAATCTTTTTCTATTAATTTTTTTCACCATTTTTTGACGCTTTTATGAGTCAAAGGTTCAAGCATATTAACAATAGAATTAATTAATATTGATTAAAATTTTGTATAAAATGTATTATTTTGAATTCGTGTTATATACATATCATATTTGTATAACCTCGTCCTCATAAATTTAAATTTTAGTAAAATTAAGTGAACAAATCATTTAATTTTTTTGGTAATTTATAAAATACTTGGTCAATAAATAAAAAATAATAAGCCGCATTTTTATATTGTACAAGTTAATCAGATTTAGCCATTGTCACAACTAGATTATTCATTTTGATACTAATTTGGTTCATTTATCATTCGTTTTAGTTAGTTGCATCCTTCATGAGTTTGTGTTTTATTGAATTATGATTGTGTAATAAACATTGTTCAAAATTTTTATCCCTAATTATGTCCATGCTTGAACCAAATAAAATTGTAATGATGCAATGTTTGGAGATACATTAGATGGTAAAGAGCTTGTGACTTAATTTGGGAACTTAATCAAAAACTTACTTCATTATAGTCATTAGATTAGTTGTAAGTTATACGGTTAGATGTAGCCCGCTTGTTGTTACCCAGCAGTGAAAATTATTAATTTCGGATACCCCTTTAACCAGACACACAGAAGAGAAGATTAGTCGAAGTGTGCGTAAATTGATTCTCACATCTAGACTGTTGAATTAAAAAAAAAAAAAATCACTAAGTTAAAATTGAAGAAGTGAGTGAAAAAATGAGAATAATAAATGAGTTTTGATGAAAGTAGTTGAAGAGTAGTGGGTGAGGAGTGAGAGGAGAAATAGACAAGGCCACTGTGTCTGAAATCAATAAGTACGTAACTGATTGCATACTTTTTCAGTCTTATATTTAGGCTGAATAAGAGAGGCAACACAGCACAACCCTCCACAAGGAACAGCATAGCATAGCTGAAACTGCTAGTCTTCGCTCATGGCTGCCAATGCTGGGCAATTGGTGAAGGATGAAGAAAGCCTTTCTGTTGGAATTAAAATCCAACCACTCTCCTCTACACCAATGCAAGTACCTGACTTTGACTCTCTCTCTCTCTCCAAGAAATTCTATGACATCTATTTTCTAAAAAAAGTACTGCTGGTTCGATCTAGCCTATTTTTGAAATAAGCAACGCATGCACACACTCCCTTTCAAGAGAGGGTAGCAAATTTAAACTAAATTTGGTTGTGCATGTCTTGGCTTTGTGTTCTCTAGTTACATAAAAATCAAGTGTAACAAATGTCCATAATTCGTGGGTGTTATGCATTTTCGAGACTTACATTGTAGTCACGAGTTTAAAAGATGTGTGATTTAGTATGATTCCCCAACAAATCTCTAACTAATTTAATTTTTCATGTTTTTGTAGGGCAGAGCACTGGAGAGTAGATGGAGGAGAGAGGCAAACACCCCCTTCATTGGTTGAGAGACTGGGTTTTAACGAGATCTTTTCCTTAAATGTGGGTACAATTTTACATACAACTAACTATAAGTTTTGTCCTCTTGAATTTGTATCATGTTAAAAATCATGTCATGTTAAAATTTGTTCAATTTATAGTGAACTTTTATATGATCATTTAACTGCTTCGTAACATGTACAAGCCGTACGTACGAATTCATATCGATTTATTTATTTTGATGGTTCAAATGGATTCACTCACTTATAACTCCGATTTCTTAAAATTGAACTCAAACCCACTAATTTTGTATTATTTTTATATTGGGTTTGTGGGTCGTGAAATTAACTAGCCTAATTTCACAAGCAATTTTGCTTACATGTCATGCATATTCACTAATCCCCTTCTCAATCTGATTAGAAGCAGGTCATTCATGTTTGAATTAAGGTATTTATAAGACATAAATTTATTATAATTGTTAAAATTCGAACTGAGAACGTTTAAATTTACAATTCGTTTGTAGTATTACTTGAGTTATATTGGGATTCTGCTATTTCTTTTATTACCATGACAGGTATAATTCAATTCAATTTTTCATGAATAGGTTTGGAGGGCATCAGTTGGGGAACTTCTTGGCTCAGCAGTTCTGGTCTTCATGATTGACACAATTGTAATATCAACCATCGAGTCCGAAACCAAAATGCCAAACTTGATAATGTCAGTCCTCATTGCCATCACAATCACAATTTTACTCCTCGCCGTCTTTCCGGTTTCCGGTGGCCACATCAGCCCCCTCATCTCCTTCTCTGCTGCCCTCGTCGGGCTGATCTCCATTTCACGCGCCACCATCTACATCCTGGCACAATGTCTTGGTGCAGTGCTAGGGGCATTAGCACTCAAAGCTGTGGTAAGCAGCACCATTGAACAAAGCTTCTCACTTGGAGGGTGTACCCTCACGGTCATTGCTCCGGGCCCAAATGGGCCCGTTACAATAGGCCTCGAGACTAGCCAGGCCCTTTGGCTTGAAATAATTTGTTCCTTTGTGTTCCTTTTCGCTTCAATTTGGATGGCATATGATCATCGCCAAGCGAAGACCCTGGGCCTGTTTAAAGTTTTTGCGATCGTTGGTACTGTGCTAGGCCTTCTTGTGTTTGTCTCAACGACGGTCACAGCGAAAAAGGGTTATGCTGGTGCTGGGATGAACCCGGCAAGGTGTTTGGGCCCTGCAATTGTTAGGGGTGGCCATCTCTGGAATGGGCATTGGGTCTTTTGGGCTGGGCCTGCGATTGCTTGCGCGGTATTCTACCTGTACACAAAGATCATACCACGTCAGCATTTTCATGCCAATGGGTACAAGCATGATTTCTTTGATGTTTTGAAGGCTTTGCTTGGATCAAATGGTGGTCAGAGGTAGAAACAAAAGGAGTTTTCAAAATGGGAAGACATACTTTAAGGTCATATGTAAAATATAAGCCAGTATGCCATGTTCCACCACCCTCTTGTATGTGCTGTAGTGTTCACTTTTTAGCTAGATTTCTGCATGTAATGACTCTTTCAAAAGAGCAGCTGTGAGTGACTGAGTTTATCGAATGATCTTTCATACTTCTTTCTCATGTATTACCAAATGAAATAAAAAGAATAATGTAAAAAAAAAAAAAAATTATCATCACAAAGTTATATTGTAGTCACGAGTTCAAAAGAGATGTGATTGTAACGGCTCTTGATTATGCAAGTAAAAGGTTACCAAATATGTCAAGAAACAGAAGTATGATTTTCACTTTGAATGATGTAGGAATATGAAAATAGAGGTTGGGATGTATGAGATTTAATACTAATTTCACATTGGTTGAGTAAGAATTCTTAAGTGAGCATATATTCTCCAAATTTGCTATAAGAATTGGGCCTCAAGGGTCACCCCATTTTTATGGATGAGAGGAAGCTTAGGTTCGGTCACACGCACATTGAACCAGCCCAATCGGGCTCAAGTTTGGGTTTGATGCAACCTTATTTTTTTGGGGGTGAAATTTGTTTACCCCAAATTTAATTTTTTTGTCCGTTGGAATTTAAATTTCGCCTCTAACTTGAATTTAAAATTCGCACTAGTTCTAATCATTTGAATTTGCATCAGTTAGTGAATGAGCATCTAAAATATCTTTTGGGTTACATCTGATCAGTAGTGGCTATTTCAAATAGTCATCTTTGCATCTATAAATAACCCAAATTTGTTCTTCGTTAAGCACTTTAACATTTTATCATTAGTCATCACTTTTCATAATCTATCATTGAGGGTTTTTGTATCAAAAAGTACAGAAATACAGTTATTCGTTGTGCATACAAATTGTAGTATTTCATTTGTTTGTGTTGATCATTGTATAGTAGACGCTCAACAATTTATCGAAAATGTTTAAATAATGATAAGATGGACTAGATTGATTATGAGTTGAAGAAACAAGGTTGTCATATGTATATGATATTGTGGTACAAAAGTTTATTCATGTCCTTTCAATACAACTTTGCCTAACACAAGAAAAAGAGAGAAAGGATAAAAAAAAATTCTCTTGCCAAAACTGTTGAGGATTGCTATTTCCTCCCCTTTTGTTCATAAAATATGCAATCGAGAAGTGAGATTGAGGAAGGTGTCTTCTTCGCAAGGAATTGTGAGGCCACCCGTAGGATTATCATATCCAAATTCTTCCTCGGCCCGACGCAACAAGTCTTGGAACGAAGGATGGTTCAGGTAAGATATCGGAACAATAAATCGCTTCTTCTCAAACTCTCCTACGTATACTGCAAAATGGCCTTTAGGAACATCTAATTGATTTCTGAAAAGAAGAGAGTGCAGTTTGTAAATTTGCTTGGCATTGATGATCATGGAGGGTAAACGTATGCTCATCACTGGCTTTGAATGGAACAGAGAGTATTTTGGCACTTGAAGGTATCTAAAGAGTTATGTGATACTAGAGAACATGCACTTGGAGGGGTTGTGGCTTTGGTATTTATAGTATTTATCTCCATATCTCCAAGTGGCCCGAATGGGTTTGTGGTGTAGAGTAGGCACCATAGAGAATCCGATTTTATCTCGAATCGAATCATATTCCATCGAATTTGATAGAGAAATATCAATATTTGATTTGATTTGAATTGAATTATATGTAGAATTTATTCGGATCGGATATCCAATTTTTAAAAGATTGGATATGAATTGAGAAGGTGAAAATAGTTCAATATTAGAATCAAAACTTTTTAACTGAATTTTAATTAGAAAAATCTAATCCGAATTTAATCCATCGACAAAACTAGTATGTGGAGTGACAACTGGATATGGGTTCGCTGAGAGGGGTGATGCAGTATGTATAGTAGAAGATTACATAGTCGATCAAAACAATTAAAAGCAGCGTTGATTTTTGGCAACAATGTCAAAAAATTTCAGAAGACCACATTCTGAAAAGTTTTCGATGATCTGAGCAAGATTAAAATCTTTCAATCCGTTGTTTTTAAACTAAACAATGACGTTTTAGACACTTTTGTATTTTATCTCGTTGTTTGGAATATTTTTGTAATATTATTTTTTTGCTTGATTTTTCTAGTAATTTAAGATCCTCAGGATTTCATATTTATATGTATTTTAAACGGATTCAATAGTTTTAATATTATTTGAAATAAGTTGAGAAATGAATTCTCTTTTTTTTTAAATTAACTTGATATTCTTCGTGAATTAACAAGATTGTTAAAAACTTTAATTTAATATTATTGTGAATTAACAAATTAAAATTATTATTATTTAATCTCGTTTCTTTATTGGTACAACCATACGTTTCTTTATTCCTGCTAACCTACATACATCAAAGGCCTACCTCATCTAAAGCTCACATGGCATTGCTCATTCAGCTCAACAAAAGTCTCTCCTAATCCATCTAGAAGCCTATGGTTTTCGAGTCCCACTTGCTTTCTGTGATGTCATAGTCGTCGTGAGAAACACTGTGGGATGCTGTCACTTATGCTTCAAGTAACGGCGCCGTTCAATGAAAATTTTATGAAAAAAAATATTATATTTATCAAATCTTCTATATTAAATAACGTGGTATAATCTCTATCATTGAATATTAATACAATCCATTTATCTG
>CAUOFW020001259.1:47500-113324 GCA_963454935.2 Ilex paraguariensis
ATGAAGGATGCTTCAAGTAGGTTATGGGAACCACAAACCGGTGCTTATCGGTATCCCGGCCGACATAAACTGCAAAATGGCCTCTTGGGACGTACGCCGACGCAGCCGCTGGCGGTGGTGAGTGGCGGTGGTCATGCATGGATCTTGGTCGGAGAATTTGTTTGGCATGGACAATGACAGAGGCCAGACGAATCCCCATGAGCTTCTAAGGAGTATAAGAACGTGAGTGATTGAGTAATGTATATGATATTATGATAAAACAAGTGGAAATGCTTCAGATCAGACGCTGAAGATGAAAGTACAAGCGAGTGATGCTATATATAGCATGGTGGAAGTGAGTCTCGATCCTGATCCTTTGATACAAATCTAATATGAATCCGACAAGAACTTGATATAACACGATTATTAAATACGCATAACAAATTGTGTAGATTAATGTTGGACATTCAGAACACTTTAAATAAATTTTTTTTCTTGGATTTTGATATTAATATGATACGAATAATAATGACATGACACAAAAATACACAACACGTGAATCACACGACACAACATAATACGAATTGACACTCCTAGATGGACTATATGTGCTTGAGAAGTGAGATATAGGGCTTAATGGTGCCAAACTTGTCGAGTTTGAGTGTATTCAGGCATGATTCACTTGATTGTGATGCGTCGATTGTGATGGATTATTATCGAGATTAAATTCTTCTTCAAGTTTGTTTTTGCCAAAGTTCACTATCATTAGGATCTAACTTGGAATAAAATCAATCTCAAATTCTGAGCCAAATTTTTCTAAAATTGAACAATAAAACTTGGTAGTCAATTTAGCAATCAACTTTTTGTGCAAAATCCATCATAACTGTGTAATCAACCACACACGCAACACAAGAAATTCAAGTTAGGGGATTTTTTTCTTTTAAGGTAGGGATTGTTTGAAAATAAAATCCTATTATTTACATATGAAAATCTATTCGAGTAGAGTCACGCGTTACATGAATTCAACTCATCAGCATGAGCATAAAAATTTGATTAAATTGTGTTAATTTTTTCATTCGAACGAGCATGAAGGAGCCATAATGTTAGGTTACAGTGATTGTCGTTGAACTTGAGAGTGTAATCGACTCAAGTATAATCACTATATATATAAAAATAAAAATAAAAATCTAAATTGGGCTTCTCAAATTATTTAATAGCCCACAGGCCCGGACCATAAATCGGTGCCCCTACCAGGCTACCATACCGTGGGTCCTAGTGCTGATTGCATTATTATATGGCCATTGGCCAGATATCTCATCTAAACTGATCACACACCCCAAGTTGTGCTACAGATTAATGTGAAATTTATTGAGGGGACTACCCACAGTTTTGAGCAGATAGCCGCATAAAAGCTTATGTAAACAACAATTTTTAAATTTATCTCCACTGCCCTTCTTGAAACTGAAGATATTTTTATGTCTATTACTTTATATTTGAAGGGCACTGTATATTGACCATGCTCACTACTTGAGCTTAGGTCTCTCTACCCCTGTTTTTTGTGCACTTGTCCTTGTTCGTAAAGTGTACAAGGGTTATCTGTAATTGGGTCAAACTACGGAGAAGTAATCCATAATTTGTCCTTTATGATAACCGGGTATCACTCTATGAGAATGATCAATGACATACTTGGCAATACTAAAAATATAGTCTGTTTTGGATTAGATTTGAACGGTTTTAAACATTGTACAGTGAAAGTATAGTTATGTATCACTTCACTTGACGATGTGGCAGCTAGGCCACCACATAAAAGGCTGTTTAATTTTGCTAAAGCCATTTATGTAGCAGTGACTGTGATGACTCAATCTCACATACTAATAAAGTGGATATGGAATTGTACATAAGTATAAGTATGAGTTTTAGACTTTTATTGTAAAACGTGTTTTAAATCCATGTGGACCTAGCCCAAGGTGAACAATATTACACAATGCAGATCCGGGGCGTTACAATTGATTTCAGGGCCAGTGACTCTCTCGTGGTGTGAAGGTCACTTAAGATGGTGCATCCCTTGATGCACCATGGTCCAATGGAGCGATGACTTGGGTTGGGACGGTGGCAGCTTGCATGGTGGGAGAAATTTCCCACAAGCCCACATCACCTGGCAGGGCCCAAAAGAGGACGTTTGGGTTTAAGGGGGTGAATTGTGATGACTCAATCCCATGTCGGCTAGTGAAATGGATGTTAAGTGATACATAAGTGTAATCTTTGATCTTTTGTTGTAAAATGTATTCTAAAGTTGTGTGGACTTAGTCCAAAGCGAACAATATTGTCCAATATGGGTCTCGGGATATTAGAGTGACAATGTGAGCATAAGGCTGCATGAATTGTGATCCAACTTGTTTTCATCTCGTTCCTCTAGAGCTTTGTAATCTTGCCTCATCAGTTTGAAAGAGTAGCCACCATGATTTCTTGGGGGAAACCATGGATAATAAGACCAAGTTCAGAGATTCAGCTAAAATCCACTTCATAAGATCAAAAAAAAAGATTGAACAATTGTTAATACAAATTACACAAAGAATATCTACATATGAAGGATTTGGCATTAGCCCAAATCACAAAATTAAACAGCAACAGTTTTGATTGTCTCAATTTCTGATATTTTCAGCTTAGAATGCAAAAAACATCAGTGGCCTAAAGAGATGAAGCATGAAAAGATTAGAGTGCAGCCAGGTTAATTCTGTGAAGAATTTAGTATAGAAGTGAGACTAATGAAGTAATCTTCACTGCAAGGAATTGTTAGGCCTCCGGTTGGGTGGTTGTATCCAAACTCTTCTTCAGCCCAGTGTAACAAGTCTTGAAATAATGGATGATTCAAGTAAGATATTGGAATGACAAATCGTCTACAAGATTCGCCAACATAAACTGCAAGGTGGCCTTTTGGAACATCAGTACTGGTAGAAACCATGCTGTTTTTCGATGAAATTGTACTCTTGAGCCTTTGTTTGGCATGAACTATCCCAATTAATCGGATCCCCATCTTCAGGAAAAGAAATAACAGCAAAATAAAGGTTCAGAGATTGATAACTCGAGGAATTTTTATGTATTGTAGAATGAAAAACTGATGCTGAAATTTATAGAGATTTCCAGCACTTAAAACTGACAAGAATAGTGAGGCTTAAGGAGAACTTAAAAAAAGGAAAGTTGATGAACATATCAGGTGAAGAAATTGCAAGAGGATCACATGGTTTTGCCTTATTTCAGGACATCATACCCTACCACTTGAGGAATCAACAAAAGAGAGATGTTTGTGGATTGTAATATACCTATAATAGCCCCACAATGCTTTGAATAAACAAAGCAACTAACCAGTCTTTTGGATATGTGCTTGGTACATAATAACAACAGTTCAAAGGGAATCGAATTCCTTAATTACGGAAGCATTGAACTTAGACTTTCTTGTTATCCACTGGCACTCTATGTGTCATTGTACCAGCCAACCTCAGTGGGTCATTCTGTGGACACAATGTCCCAACTAGTTTTGTACAGGAATGCCTCAGCTCGAATATTCTTGTCTAGCTCATCACCTCTTGAACAAGTTGGTATAGCTTAAACTTATCAAGTCTTGCAAACCACCCCCCCCCCCCCCCCCCCAAAAAAAAAAAAAAATCCCACCCACCCACTTACTAGCTAGTTCTATTTCTGTGAGTTTTTTTATATGTAACAGAGAGAAGTGGTAATATTGATTGTTCTTTACAAAGGTGTACCATATGGGAGCTTCTTAAAATAGGAAAACATGAATTTTTGTACTTTTAATCGTCAAACTAGTGAAGACATCTGTGATATATGTCAAGAAGGCCCTTCAGGATCTCTTTGGTCAGATCAACTCGGACTTTGTGTTCTTGCACTTCAGTTTGCATCTTTCTTTCCATTCCATCAATATTCACTTTAGAAAAAATTATCTCCCAATTTGGTATAGGAGAATACCATGTGGACTCGATGCATTACAGATCTTCAACTGTTTTATCCAGTTTATGGCTCACTGGTTTGGTATTCTGTGCTTCTGGTCAACCACATCTCACTAGTGTCGATATATGCCTGAGGAACATTGTAACATGAGCAGGCTTGTTTGTCCAACAACTTGTCACAATGTCACTTGTGAAAATATTTGACAAAGAAACTTCAACAAATGAGTAATAGAACATCATATGCTTTGGTTAATGACATATTAGTTAGATGTGTTCTCATAATGACACATAGTAATTGTAGTCCTCTTCCTCATTTGGCTCTTTAAGTGGTAAACCATGACAAATGGCTCCAATTACATTGCAGACCAATGGCTCTGGTACCATTCGGTCCTTCCATGTCATTTTTCTCCAAAAATACGACAGGAGTTAGAACCATGGGACATCATCATAGGTTTTACTGGTTACACGCTTGTATTTAACCTGTCATTCCTCTAAATTAGCCAAGCTCATGATATCACTTGTATGGCAAGAACATAATCACATGAGCAGCTAACTTATCCAATCCCACTTGCTCATTTGTGGCAGCACATATGTTTTAGTGGTGGTCTTTTTGCTTATTTGACCACAAAAATAAAAAAATATGCAAGAACACAAGAGATTCTGTCAAATGAATATGGGAGATCTGTCCTGCATATCATAATCCTCGTATTCAGTATTCAATCCCAATTGGTTTGTTGCATACTAGTTATCACCACCACTCCTCACTTGTTTTCATATGTGCCAAGGAACATTGTTACATGAACAAGCTTGCTTGTCCAACTAATTTTCTATTCTGTCAACGTCTGACAAAGAAACTCCAACAAATGTGTAACAGAACACCTTAGAATTTGCTTAATGATATTATAACTAGATTTGTTCTCATAAGATGCCCTAGTGTTTGCAGTCCACCCAAATGTTCTACTTGGTAATTGTTCCTCCACATAGGAGTTTCAGTATAGTCTCCTCGTTTGGCTCTTTAAGTGAAGGCCATGACAAATGGGGCCCAAATATATTACAACATAAGATATACCTTGTTATCTCTGTGTTTGTTGGGAAGCATAAGCATCTGATACCTAGTGTCATATGTCCTTGGATGGACCACCTTGCTCCAAGTCTCTTCAAGACAACCTCCATTTGGATTGCAGGCCATTTTTATATATATAGGTCTCTTCTAACATTGATCATGCACATCCAAGCACCAAAGCTTCTTTTGTTTTACAAACTTCCAAGTGATCATTACTTGCCAGTAACTTTCCAAGAAAAGCAGTTCATAAAAAACATGGGTATCCGATTGCCAAGAGTTTTTCATGCCAAGACGTTCTTCCAGCGGGCTTTTTCTACTCCAACGGCTGCAGATGTACCCGGAGGCCACTTTGCTATTTAAGTTGGCAAGTCAGAAACAGAGAAAAGGAGATTTGTAGTCCCAATATCTTACTTGAACCACCCTTCATTTCAAAACTTGCTAAGCCAAGCCGAAGAAGAGTTTGGTTTTGATCATCCTATGGGGAGTCTCACTATAGCATGCAGAGAAGAAATGTTCCTTGATCTTACTTGCAGTTTGAATTGGACCTGAGAAAATTAGAGAAAGATGCCAAACATCCACCCTGACATAATTGACTAAAAAAAAACTTACTTCTTCAAATATGTATCTGGAGAATTTAGCTGTTTCTTGTAAACTTTTCAGTAATAGTTTCAGCAACTTGACATTTCCTCCGAAATCTATTGTGTTCTCTCTATGTTTTTTCCAAAGATTATGATTAGTAGTCTTAGAACATATGCACAAGGATCAAAATTTCGTTTCGAAGTACCGTTTCGGTCAACTCAAAAATTGAAACGTTTCGGAAACATTTCGGAAACGCAATGAAAACGCAGAAAAAATATGGAAACGCATAGAAACACAAATGCAATCCATTAATTTATAAAGATATGCTAAATAATTTATTAATTCAACATATTTATTAGGTTAACATCAATTTATACAAGAATAAATTTAAATTTGAGGGAAAAAAAGGCTTGACTTGAGGCGAAAGTCACTTAAATTAGTTTCAAACACTTAATTTTTATGAAATAAACACATTTTTACATAATATTAAGGTCTTATAATACACATGAAATGCTAATGACTACATACTTACATGGTTACATCCATTCCCCTGTGGAGTGTCGAGCAGGCTCATACATCGGTGTAGGCTCTGGGTAGCTACTTAGAGAAACTCTATATGTGACATTAATATGATGACAATAGTTACTCCAAATCATATTATTACGGTAATATAATCCAATTAATAATACTATTTTATTATAATACTAATAATGAAGGGTATCAAATTAAATTAATGATACTTATGTATACTTAAAAATTAAATGTAATTGCAGTGGGTATTAAATGTAATTACAGTAGGTATTAAATATAATTACATTAGGGTATTAAATGTAATTGTTAATACTTATAACAAAAAAAAAAAGCAAAAAACTTGCACAGCAGTGAGGTATTAAATATAATTACAGTATGTATTAAATATAATTATAATGGGTATTAAATATAATTATAGTAGGGTATTAAGTGTAATTATTTATTCTTATAACAAAAAAATTATAAAAGACAGAAGAGCAGTGGGAATTAAATGTAATTATAGTGGGATATTAAATATAATTATAGTGAGTATTAAATGTAATTACAGTGGGTATTAAATGTAATTATAATGGGGTATTAAATGTAATTATTCATAATGAACCGAATATATCACTGTTTTGTCGAAACGGTTCGAAACAATGCCGTTTCGACCGAAACGGTCCGAAACAGTACCGTTTCGACCGAAACACTGGAATTTTGTGATTCAACTACTGTTTCGTTTCGGAGTGTTGAAATTCCGAAACGTTTCGGACGTTTCAGACGTGTCGACACGACATTTTGATCCTTGCATATGCATCAGGAAATAGTTTAACATTTGCTCATCAATTATTTTTTCTTTTCTAAATCTTTCAAATGGCTTCCAGTATCATATTGGAGCTTCCTGACATAATAAAATGGATTTTTTTTACTTCTAAATTTCTAATCATAAAACATTTAAAGACGTGTTATTAAGCTAAATTGTCCATGAGCATATGCCAAGAATGCCCTGCAGCAGTTGTTTGGGGCAGACCAACTACGCCACCAGTGTGGGCACTACATAGATGCTTTGAACTTAGACTTGGTGTTCTTGCATTTCAGCTTTTCCTATTTCTTTGATTCCATCAAAACAAATTTTAAAAAGACTTAATCTCCCAATTCTGTCTACAGAGAATATTATGTGGACTCAATGTACCATTTCATTTTGACTGTTATATACAATTTATGGCTCTTGGTTTGGGTATTATGTGCTCCTGGTGAATCCATACAAGAGGCCATAGTAATTACAGTACCCCCTTCTTTCTGCTCTTTAAGTGGTAGGCCATGACAAATGGCCACAAATATAATACAGCATAATTTGCATTGTAATCCCAGTTTTTTGGTTAGGAAGCATAACCATGTCTTATGTCCTTGGATGGACAACCTTGCTTTGCATTGTCCTCTTTGGATATTTGGGTTAAGTCTACCTCCAATTGGATTGCAGGCCACCTGTATACATATATAAGTCTATTCTAACATTGATCATGCACTTCCAAGCACCAAAGTTTTTTTGTAACCAACTTCAAGGGATCATTATTTGCCAGTAGTTTTCCAAGAAGAGGAAGTTCACAAAAATCATGGATATCCGATTGCCAAGATTTTTTCATGCCAAGATGTTCTTCCAGCGGGCTTTTTCTACTCCAACACCTACAGATGTATCTAGAGGCCACTTTGCTGTTTATGTTGGCTAGTCAGAAATAAAGAAAAAGAGATCTGTAGTCCCAATATCTTTTTTGAACCACCCATCATTCCAGAAATTGCTGAGCCAGACTGAAGAAGAGTTTGAGTTTGATTATCCTAGAGGGGGTCTCACCATTTCATGCAGAGAAGAAAAGTTCCTTGATCTTGCAATTTGAACTGGGCAGAAAAAATTAAAGATACCAATTAGCATAGTTAGTTCACAGGACACATCCAATGCAGATACAAATTTGTATTTGGAGATTGCTTTATTTTGTTAAAAAAAGTGTAATATATTACTTTCAATTGAGCAACTTGACATTTTCTCCCAAATCAATTATGTTCTTTTTAGTTATTTCTCTCCTTTTAATGATTCTCTAGTGGTCCTGGAAAGTAGTTACTGATGAGCCTAAAATCAATTGGGTCAGGCCCAATAAGCCAAAAGGGACTCAAGTCACCGGCGCCCAAATGGGGGTCACCCAAGCACCTGGCGCTACCCATGAGGGGCCCTCTTGCCTTTTCTTCGTCCTCCTCACTTTGCCACTCCGATCTGACCCAGCTCAGGATCCAGGAAGCCCGAAGGAATAGGAGCACGTGGGAGAGAATATCGGGATACGCATTATGGAGATTTAATCCTACCTTAATTATACTTACCAAAGGAGTAGAGCTCTCTCCCTCACGTCACTTCTTCACCGCCTCACCATACCTATATAATGTAAGCCCTCTTCACATAGAGGGTATGACCTTGAGGCCTCTACACTTTGAGAACTCCACACACATTACTTTTCTCTCCTTAGCATTGTAATACTCCTGGAATATACTCTCCCGGAGACTTTATTCATCAATAAAATATCCTCGGCCACTGCTGCCATTCCTGATAGTGGAGTAGGTCACCTAACCGAACTACTATAAATCTTTGTGTTGACTCAATATTTATCGTTTTGCCAGTAATTGTCTATTAATTACACCTCTTCACATATTTGACTGTTGATCTTGCACGAGACCAATTTGTGCATCATCAGTTACATTAAGGTTGCAGTCTCTTTTGTTTCCAATAACTCTTTCCAATTCATGCATTTCTTTCAATAATTGAGAAAAATAAATGGTGAATGATACATCCTTTATTGACCTACTTATTTTGTGTACCCCATTATCAGATCTTCCTTTTTTGCTTGGAAAGGAACCGCTTAATGCAAATGGATTGCGTTTTAAGCACTTAATTGTGCTACTAAACAACCCCTGCTGCTGTGAATCACACTTAAACCTAGACAATCCGGGATTCTGAAGGGTAGCTCCTAGCACACTAGCTACCATTGTCCTAAACCACCATTCCAATTAGCTTGTGGAAATTCTCATTGAAAATTCAACTTGGTTTGGTTCTACACCAATGCTCTTCTTGTCAACATTGCTGATTATCCCAATGTTGGAAGACAGTATGATATGGTTACTTTTATGTTCCAGATTGGAAGAACCTTTGCTCAAATCCAGCCTCATGAGAAGAAAATCCTAGAAAGACCACTTCGAGATTATAATGTTATTGCTACAAAATTATGACATGCCACATGTTCGACTCTCACCAAAGTCTGTGATTATACATATACATGCTCCTTTTTTAAATGTACTATCGAGTTGAGAAGATGTTAGTAATCCACCAAACATTTCTTTTCTAATCTTTGACATGTCTTCCACTTGACTAACTCTTTTTTGTTCCTTCATACCAGAAGCAAGTTATGGGTCAACTGATACAAGTTTGTAATACTTAACTACCATTTACAGAGTTTTATCATATTGGAGCTTCTTAAAATAAGAAACATGGTTTTTTTGAAGACATCATATATATCAAAATAAACTGTCCATGAAAATATATGTTAAGAAAGGCCCTTCAGGAGCTTGTAGGGCAGACCAACTAGGCCACAATGCGGGCACTACATCATTGCTTTGTACTCCGACTTAGTTTTCTTCCAATTCTATCAATATGAATTTTAGAAAAAATTTAGACTCAATGCATCATTTCACTTCAACTTTTCATCCAATTTATGGCTCACTGGTGTGATATTACATGCTTCGGCCAACTTATCCGCCCTCCGGATTAGGCCCAAGCTTATATCATCACCACTTCCCACTTCTGTCTATTTTTGACAGAGAAACTTCAACAAATGAGTAACAGAACATCATATACTTCACATTTTTTGAAGTAGTTAAATGGGTTTTCATAAGAGAGCCTAGTGTTTTCAGTCCACTAATGGTCTGTTGAATAGATATTCCTCTACATAGTAATTGCATAGGCTCTTCAAGTGTTAGGCCACGACAAATAGCTCTGAATACATTACAGCACAACATGCATCGTTGTCTCGGCGTTTTTGTTGGGAAGACAAATGAATATGTGAGATTTGTTCTGCATATCAGACCCTCATACTCAGTGTTCAATCACAATTGGTTTATTGCAATACTAGTTATCATCACCACTCCTCGCTTGTTTCAATATGTGCCAAGGGACATTGTACCATGAACAAGCTTGCTTTTTAAACTAATTCTCTTTTGTGTCAACATCTGACAAAGAAACTCCAACAAATGTGTACTTTCCGTAATATGTGACACGTGTTCTGCATATCATTCAGTCTTCAATCACAATTGATTTGCTGCATAGTAGTTGTCATCACCACTCATCGCTTGTGTCAATGTGTGCCAACGAACATTGTCTAACGAATTCTTGTTTGTGTCGACATCTGATAAAGAAACTTCCAAAAAACGAGTAACAGAGCACCATAGGATTTGCTTAATGAAATTATAACTAGATTTGTTCTCCAGTGGCAGGCCACGACAAATGGCCCCATATATATTACAGGATAAAACACATCGTAATCTAAGTACTTTTGTTGGGAGGCATAACCAAGAGAGATACCTAGTATCATATGTCCTTGGATGTATCATCTTGCTCTAGTAACTACCTCCATTTGGATTTTAGGCCATCTGTATATATGTAGGTCTTTCTTAATATTGATCATGCACTTACAAGCACCAAAGCTTATTTTCTTTTACAAACTCCAAGTGATCATTATTTTCTAGTACTTTTCCAAGCAAAAACAGGTCATAAAGATCATGGTTTTCCAACTGCCAAGAGTTTTTCATGCCAAGATGTTCTTCCAGCGGGTACTTTCAACTTTAAAGTCTTCCGATGTGCCCAGAGGCCACTTTGCTGTTTATGTAGGCGAAACAGAGAAAAAGAGATATGTAGTCCCCTTATCTTTTTTGAATCACCCTTCATTCCAGAACTTGCTCAGCCAGGCTGAAGAAGAGTTTGGGTTTGATCATCGTATGGGAGGTCTCACCATACCATGCAGAGAAGAAATGTTCCTTGATCTTACTTGCAGTTTGAATTGGTCCTGAAAAGAGTAGAGGAAGGCTACCATCAGTCTTTTCAAGGCTACCTCCATTTGAATCTCAGACCATCTGTATAAATATATAGGCCTCTTCTAACATTGTTCACGAACTTCCAAGCACCAATGCTTCTTCTGTTTTACGAACGTCAATGTCATCTTTGTTTGCCAGTAGTTTTCCATGAAAAACAGTTCATGAAAAACATGGGTATCTGACTGAGAGGAGTTTTTCATGCCAAGATGTTCTTCCTATGGTCTATTTCTAAAGATGTACCCAAAGGCCACTTTGCTATTTATGTTGGCGAGTCAGAAACGAAGAAGAAGAGGTTTGTGGTACCAATATCTTATTTGAAACACTTCATTCCAGAACTTACTAAGCCAGTGATGTAGATCGTATTAGCTCTGATACCAAATTGATGTAGATTGTATTAACTCTGATACCAAATTGATGTAGATTAGAAAGACAAGAATTAGGGATTAGAAGAGAAGAAGAAAGGTATGAGAAAAGAGAAAGAATTTGAGAAAGAAGTAGTATCATTATTCAATAATAATCAAAGTCTAATCTAAATAAAACCATTACATGCATCCCTTTATAAAGGAAAACTAAATCCTAAAACAAATAAATAATGACAAATAAAGTCTCAAAAGTTAAAAGAAATTACTTAAAAGATAAATATTAAAAGTATCTAAATATCTCTCATAAGTAATCTATAATATCTATCTAATTTCTACACGATCTCCATCAGCCACGCAGAAGAAGAGTTTGGGTTTGGCCATCCTATGGGGGTCTTAGTCTCACCATACCATGCAGAGAAGAAATGTTCCTTGATCTTACTTGCAGTTTGAGTTGGTCCTGAGCAAATAAGAGAAAGATGCCAATTAATATAGCTAGTTCATAGGACACATCCACCCTGACATCATTGACTCAAAAAAAAAAGGTACATCCTTTGTTTTGTATATGGAGAATTGGATTGTTTCTTGTATAACCAATGTAATCTATTACTGTCAATTGAGCAACTTGACATTTTCTCTAAATCAGTTGTGTTTTTACTGGTTATTTATTTCTCTTGACGATTCTCTAGTGGCCATGGAAAGTAGTTACATGGAGGTCGCAGTTCATATTCAGCTTCAATTACAGCTTCCTGCCACGGTGCCTTCTTCCACCTACAGGTAATACTAAAGTCTTCTGTCATTTTGAGTTGGTTATTTATCGCCTGGTGATCTGTTTATTTATTCCCAAGATTTCTTTCCTATTAGTTCAGTCTTTTCAATAATTAAGAAAAATAATCATCAAGAATACATGAGTCATTCTGGAGGATTGCTGCAAGAATGCTTGCTATTATCTTCTTAGACCAACCTTCTGTCAGATGATGGTGCACATACTATGTACTATGTAGACTCGCCCCACAAGGGTCAATAACTCTGATACCATTTTGTCATGTCCTATCTTTTATGTATCAAACAATACTCCTATCCAGACGAGAACAATCTGCAGGATCAGCATTGGCTTTACTTAAATACATGCCTTTAACTTCATAATGTTTATTGAAGGGGTTTCTCCTTGGGCTAATTTGCCAATAAGTGGTAAGGCTTGATTTTTATGCACTGTGGTCTATCAGTCTGCATAATTCATAGTTATGGAAGACAAAACCATGTTATCCCTCTTGTTGTAATGCTTCTTACTAGCCCCTATCCAAATGCCTCTTCAGGACTCAACCTACATTTCAAGGATTCCAGGCTTATATATTCATCTATGTATACAAATGACTGGGATTTACAACCAACACAAGTCCTCTCACACTCTAGTGTCTTTAAGTTTTCACTTCTACTAGTCTTTTGGGAAATTTCATTTTTCTTACTTACTTCATTAAGACATACCCATTTTACGATCACCGCAGTCCTTATTTCTCATATTCTACTACTGAGCAAATTGTTCGATGATCTTCAACCTCAACAGCTATAGATGTCCTGTTTTTATCAAGTAGAGGGGACTGACCTAAGACATTTCTACGGTTTGGCTTTGCCAGATAGTCTTTTGGGGAACCGTTGGGTATTCTATGCTTCTGGTCAACCTATCACTATCAGCCCCCTGGTTGGGCCCAAACTTATATCACCACCATATCTCATTTGTGTCAATATGTGCCAAGGAACATTATAATATTAGCAATCTTGCTTGTCCAACCACTTCTCACTTGTGTCCATCTTTGACAAAGAAACTTCAACAAATGAATAACAGAACACCATATGCTTTGGTTAATGACATATTAGTTAGATGTGTTCTCACAAGAAACCCTAGTGTTTTCAGTCCACACATATGAACTGTTAGACCTACATTGTAATTGCAGTAGGCCTCCTCTTTTGGCTTTTCAAGTGGTAGGTCTCAACAAACGGCCCCCAAATATATTATAGCCTAAAACACATCGTAATCTCTGGGTTTTTGTTGGGAGGTATAACCATGTGATACCCAATATCCTATGTCCTTGGATGGACCACCTTGCTGCAGCTTCTTCAAGATTACCACAATTTGGATTTCAGGCCCCCAAATTTCTTTATAGACAGCAAACCATGCAACTTCAACAGCCATAGATGTCCTGTTTTTATTGAGTAGAGGGGACTGATGTTAGACATGTCTCTGGTTCCGCTTTGCCAGATATTTTTTGGACCCAATGTTCCATTAATGCACTTCATCATTGTATTCAGTCTGTCTAAATAGTTCATTAAGCTTAATAATTAGGATAAAGGATGGATGTTATGTTGGTTACATGCTTAAACCCATGACATCACTGCCAATTCTCACTTGTATACCACTAGAATATCATCACATGAGCAGCTAACTTGTCCAACCCCACTTGCTCTTTTGGTGTATTGCCACACATTATAATTTTAGGCAGGCCTCCATTGTTTAATCTATTCAGGTGGTAGGCCATGACAAATGGATCCTGATATACTACAGGACAAATATATCACATTTTGAGCATTTTGGTTGGGAGGCATAGCCATGTGATACCTAATTACATTTATTTTCAATGGACCACTGTGCTTTATTCTCTTCACCACTACTCCATTTGAGACTGCTGGCCATATAGCTGATCCTCCATATATGTATGTTCTCTAACATTAGCAATCCACTGCCAGAGCCTTTGGTTTTCCAAACTACGAGAGCGAAATTACTAGCACCATTTTTTTTCAGAAGAAAAACAGTTCATTGAAATAATGGGTATCCGCTTGCCAAGAGTTGTTTCTGCGAAGCAGATTCTAAGGCGAGCTCTTTCAAGTTCGACAGCTGCAGATGTACCCAAAGGCCATTTGGCTGTTTATGTTGGTGAAACTGAGAAGAAGCGCTTTGTAGTACCATTATCTTATTTGAACCATCCTTCATTCCAGAACTTGCTAAGTTGGGCTGAAGAAGAGTTTGGGTTCAATCACCCAATGGGTGGTCTCACAATCCCTTGCAGGGAAGAAATCTTCATTGACCTTACTTGCAGCTTGAATTGCTCCTGATCAAGAGAAAGATGCCAATATGGCTGCAGGCTGTAGGACTAACAGGATGCATGCACTCTTAACACCACTGACCGGACACCAACCTCTCCAATTTTGTGTTAGGATCATTAAATTGTATATTGTTGTTTCTTATAAACTTGATGTAAACTATTCAAGTTAATTGAACAGAAGAAATTCTGGCAATGTGTTGATCTATCAGCTCATATTGGCTACTCAATAATATGATCTGTTCTGTCATTCTATAATTACCTAATGCCAAAATTTTGGAACATGATCCACCCTGCCACTGTCTTAAAACGTAGATTTAACAACCTATTCGGGTGTTTTATGAATCAATTTATTCGTCTGTTCATTTCAAAATTTTCTCATCACTGTAGACCTTCCCTCTCCCCCACCCCCCATTAAACACACATACACACACACACATTTCCTGCCAAAACATTTGAAGGTAAAGAATGCATGAATCCTCTATTTTCTTATTTACCTCGGGGGGTTTGGTTCAGCAAAAGTCCTAGGCAAGTACTGGTTCTTTATTGAATAACATCTGGAAATCCCAGATCATCCAATCAATATGTAGTTGGAGCATCTGTATAGCTTGAATTGTATTTTTTGCCACCATGGTAAAAGCTGTTGTGAAATCAAACGATAACAATAAAGTGAAATTAATAAAAAAAATGATAAGAATGCAATCTAAACAATCACACAACGCATAATTTACATGGTTCAATAATTTGCCTACATCCACGACACTGCAAAGATTTCACTATTCTCAAGAAAAGAATACAGAGGGTGGCGGGTGGCGGCATATCAATCCATAAACCCTAATCACCGAATAACAACTTATATTTGTCATGCGCACTGGACTACAAAACGGGCCCAAAAATTTTCCTCAGGGGCTAAACCTTAGAAAATTTCCATTAAAAAACCACGCAATATTTTTCGGATCGGGTCATCATCCAGATCGCACACAAACTAGATTCCACAAAAGAAACCCAGCAAAAGCGGATGTTTTTTATTCAAGCGGATGTTTTTGATTCAAGTCCCTTGTGAAATATTTCCACTACTGTACTACTGTACTTATCAGGGGAAAAAAACAAAACAAATAATTGACATAAAGAAAGAAAGATGGTCACACTTATTTCCACTCCAGCAGTGAAATATCACAATGTGGGTAGGAATACAAACCATTAGCAGGTCACAACTCATTTGGAATTCAAGGTGGGGTATCCTGACTTATTATATAAACTAGTTTTTCGTTCATGCTATTAAATAATTGACGTTTGATACGCGTTGATCAAGATGATTGGCCTATTACGATAAGCTTCATATTTTAATAAACATTACTTTGATATCAACATGGTTTAGAACTGAGATTCTGAGGTCAGTTTGTTCACTTGAAAGAGTAGCTTTATCTTGGTATTTTTCAGGGTAGTCCAGTTGGTATGATGCTTGCATACATGAATATGATTACT
Organism: Ilex paraguariensis; assembly: GCA_963454935.2. Taxonomy (NCBI): domain Eukaryota; kingdom Viridiplantae; phylum Streptophyta; class Magnoliopsida; order Aquifoliales; family Aquifoliaceae; genus Ilex; species Ilex paraguariensis. Next base: position 63,657 of record CAUOFW020001259.1, read on the forward strand.
ATGATACTATCACATTTAGAAAATTATTCAGATGCAAATTTCCCTATTGTGTTTTGATCCATGCTCTTAAAGTTTGTTTTTCTGAAATCAACAGACGGTATTGCCCTTCTGTAATTTCAGGGGGTTCCTCTGCAAGCTACCGACCATAAGTGGTAGGGCATGATGTCTTTCAACAAATATACACTGCAGTCTATCACAATGGCCCAAGAGCATTGATGTAGCCAACCCCAAAAATGTTGGGACAAGGCTTTGCCGAGTTGAGTTGAGTCTATCACTCCAAACGCTAGATGATGATTGGAAGACAAAACCATGTGATCCCTCATGTGCTCATGTCTCTCACTGGCCCTCATCCAAAAGCCTCTTCACCACTCATACTACATTTTGAATTCTGCCACACTTATTTATTCATCTATACATAGGCATAATGGAGATTAGAATCAACACAAGTCCTCACAAACTCCACTGTCTCAGCTTTTGCTTGTTCCACAAAGTCCTTCAAATTTCACAGTTTCTTCAGAAAGACATACCATTTGAGGATCATGGCAATCCTTATTTCTCGTATTCTTAATGCCAAGCAAATTATTCGGCGATCTTCACTGACATCAATCCATGCAGCCTCAACTGTCTTAGATGTCCCAAAGGGGTATTTTGCAGTTTATGTTGGGCAGAGCCTAAAGAAACGATTTGTGATTCCAATATCATACCTGAACCAACCTTCTTTCCAAGATTTGTTAAGTCAGGCTGAGGAAGAATTCGGGTTTGATCATCCAATGGGTGGCCTAACAATTCCTTGCAGTGAAGATGCCTTCGTTGATCTCACCTCTCGTTTGCATGGAATATGAGATAGGACTTTGCAGATTGTAGTTAAAAAACACATTTTTGTAAAGCAGTTCTCATGTACAATTTTCTTCTTTTGTCTATTCACAGAAGAGCTTCTTAAGGGATGCAGATCCCCATATAAGAAAAAAATTGTAGATATTCAGTTGAAATACTTGTTTAAATAGATTCTATTTGAGTTTCAGCATTCATTTTTTCCTATTTTGTTTAATTGGCACCAACTTTTCCTTAGTCAAGCTCTATTTGATAGGTAGGTATTAACTCTGCATAGTGCAAGAGGCAAGAGCCACAGATTCATTATCATTTGGGTAGCTGCACGAAGATAACATCTAGTCTCTGACCTTCAAAATTCTGCTACTAAATCACTGATGTCCTACGGACACTAGTGTCATGTTCTGACACTGTCTCTCTTCATCACTCTTCTTAACCACTTCCTTTTGCTCCTCTTAAACCTCAGTGAGATTCTCTGCTGCACCACCTCGAGAATTGCAATTTAACATTGCTCAAACAAAAATATCATGTTGATCATCCTGTGCTTTTGTGGTCATTGCAGTTTAACCCAATAAGGCATCAATGGTGTTTTGTAATTAACCTTACGATAAATATCATGTCAACAAATGCACTCTCGTTGGGTTGAGACAGGGGAATCTGTGGACTAGGGGACTCAGACTGGTTCAAAAAAAATTAACATGCTAATCTTGGAGCTATTGTGTCACATTATCAGTAATGTCACGAGGGTGCTCTACACTTTTCCTTTGGGAATTGGGTTAACAAATGAATGTGTTTGCCAATTCTGCACCGGCAACTGGGCTATGTATCATTTGGCCAAGTGATATTAAAGTCAGGTAAACCCCGAATATGCACCCCCTTCATGAATGTTTTTACATAAATAATGATTCCTGAAGTTCAACCTTTCCTTGACTTCTTTTATTTTGGAATGTTCATAAATATGAGGTGATTATATTGATCAGGAGGGGTAATTTCATACTTGGACTCAATAAATACTGTTCGATTATACATGACTATGTATAATCATTAAGAGCGTTGTATCATGTCTTAAAAAACATTGTCTCAAGATGCTAGCAGCCATAGAACATCATTTGATAATGCTAATTAAATTCTTCCAGTCAACCTGTCAACTCTGAAAACCGAGCCAAGCACATATCATTCCCAATTTTGTCTTGCACATGTTCCTAACATTGTCATATGAGCAGCTTACTTCTCCAACACTACTTGCTTGTTAGTGTCATAATTTAGGTAGTACTGGTGGTCCTTCATGCTTACTTGACCACCAAATTTACAAGTAGTGAACAACAAAAGCACACTTTATCCAGTGAAAATATGAGAGAGAATCATATTAGACCCTCTTATTAAGTCATCAACTCAATTGGTTTGTTGGACACCCATCACAATCAGAAGGCGACACACACATGCCGATGTCTCAATTATGTTTTGATCCTTCTTATTTCTTTAATTTCGAGGGGGTCCTCTGAGGGCTACATTAGTAGAAGTGGTAGGGCATGAAGATGATTATTGAAAAACAAAACCATGTGATGCCTCATGTGCGTATGTTTCTCACTGGCCCTCATCCAAATACCTCCTCACCACTCGGGCTTCTTTTTGAAGGGTATCACACATATCCATTCATCTATATATAGACATGATTGGGATTACAACCAGCACAAGTCCTCACAAACTCAATTGTCTCAGCTTTCACTTGTTCTCCACAAAGTCCTTTGCACAATATTGTTTTTCACTCTTCCTTCAGAAAGACTAACCTTTTTAGAATCATGGCAGTCCTTATTTCTCGCATTTTTAATGCCAAGCAGATTGTTCGACAATCCTTCTTGACAGCAAACCACGCAACCTCAGCACCCATAGATGTCCCGAAGGGGTATTTAGCAGTTTATGTTGGGCAGAGCCAAATGAAACGATTTGTGATTCCTGTATCATACCTGAACCAGCCTTCATTCCAAGACTTGTTAAGTCGGGCTGAGGAAGAATTCGGCTTTGATCATCCAATGGGTGGTCTCACAATTCCTTGCAAGGAGGATGTCTTTGTTGATCTCACGTCTCGTTTGCAAGGACTATGAGATAGGACATTAGCAGATTGCAGTAAAACACACTTTTGTAAAGCAGTTCATGTAAATTTTGCTTCTTTTTGTCCAGGCAGAAGAGCTGCTTAAGGGATGTAGTTCTTTCCATGTATGAAAAATATGAAGAGACGTGATGACCATTTCTCTCACATTTCATTCAATTTCAGAAGCAAAAGCATTATTCAGTTGAAAAACTTGCTCCCCCATAGATTGTATCTCAATTACGACATTCAGTTATTCTCTTTCTTTTAACTAGCATCAACTTTTCTTTAATCATGCTCCATTGGCATCTTGAACTCTTGGCCTTGCGGAGTTTTAAGGCTATAATGGAGCAGATACCAAAGTCCAAATACCGCTATATTTAAGCAAAACAAAAATGAAAGTAAAAAATTGGAAAAATATCACACCAATATGGTATCAAACTTATCCTTTTTTCCATTCTCTTTGATAGGTTAGGTATTAATTTTGCATAGTTCAAGAGCCACAAATAAAAATGACCCTTTTGCGTCTGACCGTCCAAATTCTTCCACAACATAACTATGTCAAACGAACACTACTCTCGTGTTCTCCCTCACAATTCCTCCTCGTCACTCTTCTTAACCACCTCCCTTTGCTCCTCCTAAACCACAGTGAGCTTCTCTGCTACACAACCTTGAGACTTGCAATTTAACAAGTTCCCACATGAATACTGTTCGGTTATTGATGAATACCTATAAACATTAATGGCATCATATCGTATATCTTGAATCTTTACAAAGAAACCCTGCTTGATAAGGCATTAATTTGCCACTAGGCTAGAACAGATGCACGTCCAGATGAAATCTTTGAGATCTCAATGTAATGAGTCGGATACATATAATTTACACCAATTTCACTCGTGGAAATATAATTCACTCGTGGAAATATTGAGTCGGATACATTTACACCAATTTCATATAGATCAGTGTCCTTTTTGGACTCTGTCTCATTGTAATTCAATTTTGTATCTACATAATTTAATTTGAAAGCTTGGTTCGGTTCAGTAATCTTATTAATTTGTTTCAAGATGTCAGAACCATAGAAGAACATCGTAAGTTTTGCTGGTTAATGTTTCTACTCAACCTGACATCCGTTAAACTGAAGCCAAGCACATATCATTCCTAGTTCTATGTTGTACATGTCAAGAACATCATCACATGACCAGCTAACTCCTCCAAACCTACTTGCTTGTTATTGTCATAACTTGGGTAGTACTAGTGGCCTTCATGCTTATTTGACCACAAAATTAACAAGTAGGAAGCAACACAACAGACTTTGTCCAGTGAATATTTATGAGGTCGGCATATTGGGCCCTCTTATTAAGTCTTCAACCAAATTGGTTTGTTGGATACCCATTTACAATCAGCCGGAGCCATACATATGCAGATGTCTCACTTAGAATAGGCCGATGTGTTTCAATTATGCTTTGTTCAATAAGATCAGAACATTATTTTTTTTTCTAAAGTCAAAGGGTAGCCTTCTTATTTTTCTAATTTCAAGGGGGTCCTCTGCAAGCTACCTTACCAGAAGTGGTAGGGTGTGATGCCTTCTAACAAATATACACTCCAGGGTATCACTCCAACTTCCGGATGATGATTGAAAAACAAAACCATGTGAGATGTGCCAATGTCTCTCACTGACCCTCAATTCAAATGCCTCCTCACCACTCAGCTACTTTTTTCGAAGGGTATCACAATTCACACATATTCATTCATCTATACATAGACATGATTGGGTTTACAACCAGCACAAGTCCTCACAAACTCCACTGTCTCAGTTTTCACTTGTTCCACAAAGTCCTCCAAGATCATTCGTTTTTCACTCTTCATTCACAAAGACATACCCTTTTAGAGTCATGGCAGTCCTTATGTCTCGTATTTTTAATTTTAAGCAAATTGTTCGACGATCCTTCTTGACAGCAAACCACACAACCTTAGCAGCCACAGATGTCCCGAAGGGGTATTTTGCAGTTTATGTTGGGGAGAGCCTAAAGAAGCGATTTGTGATTCCAATATCATATCTGAACCAGCCTTCATTCCAAGTCTTGTTAAGTCAGGCTGAGGAAGAATTCGGGTTTGAGCATCCAATGGGTGGTCTAACAATTCCTTGCAGTGAGGATATCTTTGTTGGTCTGACCTCTCGTTTGCAAGGAATATGAGATAGGACATTAGCAGATTGTAGTGAGACACATTTTTGTAAAGCAGTTTCATGTACTTTTTTTTTTTGCTTTTTTCTCTTCACAGAAGTACTTCTTAAGGGATGTAGTTCCTCAAATAAGAACAATATGAAGAAAATTCATCGTAATTTCTCTCACATTTCATTTCATTTTACAGACACAACAATTATTCAGTTCAAATACTTGTTCCCAAGAGGTGTTAAAAAAGAGAAGTACAAAAATTGAAAAATATCAAAAATAGTATGGTATCAAACTAGTCTCTTTTTCCTTCTCTTTGATGGGTAAGTATTAACTATGCATGTTCCAAGAATTGCAAATGGAGAAGCACATTGGGTAGCTGGGCAAAGTGACCATTTTGCATCTGACAACCAAAATTTTGCCCCTAAACTACTGATGTCCAACAGACATTACTCTCATGTTCTCACTCTGAATTTCTCCCCATCACTCTTCTTAACCAACTCCCTTTGCTCCTATTAAACCACCATGCACTTCTCCACTATGACACATCGAGACCTTGCAATTAACAAGCGCACATGCGTAAATAACATGGTGGCCATCGTGTTTTTTATGGGCATTGCAGTAAAACCCAATAAGGAATCAACAGTAGTTGATTATATTCACATGATAAATACTGTGTCAAAAAATTGCACTCTTAACTTATCGATTAGGGGACTCATGGTGGTTTATAAAAAAATTAAGTGCTAATATTGGAGCTTTTGTGTCATATTATAAGCAATGTCCTGAGGGTGCTCTACACTTTTCCTTTTGGAATTGGGTGTACAAATGAATGCTTGGCTGATTTTTTCCAATTCTGCACAGTCATCGGGGCAATTTGCTATTTAGCCAAGTGATATTAAAGTGGGGTAACCCTTCAACTTTTTCATGGCTTCTTTTCTTCTGAAATGTTCATGAATATGGAGAAATTTATACATCACTATGTATAAATATTGAGGGTATGATATCATATATATCTTGAATCTCACAAAGTTTTAAGGCCTCCTTGCATACATTGCATGCCCAGATGAAAGCTTTTAGATCTCAGTGTGATGTGTGGATCACCCTTCGCTCAAGGGCATACTGAGTCAGTCACAATATACCCTGAATTGCATATAGATAAGTTTCTTTTTCGGACTTGTCTAATTTAAGTCCGCAAACTGTTTCATTAACCTTATTAATTTGTTTCAAGACGTTAGAACCGTAGAACATCACATGTTAATGGTGGTTACATGCACATAACTCTCTCAATTCTGTCTTGCACATGTTCTGAAAATAATCATATGAGCAGCTAACTTCTCCAACCCTACTTGCCTGTTAGTGTTATAACTTAGGTAGCACTGGTGGCCTCCATGCCTACTTTACCACAAAATTAACAGGTGTGGTACAACACAACACACTCTATCCAGTGAACATGCGAGTGATCTTCATATTAGACCCCCTTTTATTTAAGGCTTCAACTCAATTGGTTTGTTGGATTCCAGTTACAATCAGTAGGCGTCACACATATGCAGATGTCTCAATTATGTTTTGATCCAAATTGCAAAAAAAAAAAAAAAAAAAAAACAATATGTGGGGGCAACCATGCATGGTACTTCTAGACCTTTTCTTTGAGGGACGGTTGAACGAGCAATTCATGTTTTGATCCATTCTGGAGATCAACATGCGGCCTTCTATGGCCCTTATTTCTTCCATTTCAAGGGGGTCCCCCTGCAGGCTACCTTACCAGAAGTGGTGGGCCATGATGTCTTTCAGCAAATATACACTCCAGGCTATCACTCCAAATTCTTGATGATTATTGGAAGACAAAACCATGTGATGTCTCTCACAAGCCCAGCTCCAAATGCCTCTTCACCACTGAGGCTATATTTTGCAAGATATTACACTTATCCAATCATCTATATATAGACAGAATTGGGCTCACAACCAACACAAGTCACTCACAAACTCAACTGTCTCAGCTTTAACTTGTTCCACAAAGTCCTTAGAGCAATTTCTTTTCTCACTCTTCCTTCAGTAAGACATACACTTCCTATACTTATGGCCATCCGTATGCTTCGTGTTCTTAATGCTAAGCAAATTCTTGGACACTCTTTATCGGCATCAAGCCGTGCAACTTCAACAACCATAGATGTCCCAAAGGGATATTGTGCAGTTTATGTTGGGCAGAGCCAAAAGAAGCGATTTGTAATTCCAGTATCATACCTGAACCAGCCTTCGTTCCAAGACTTGTTAAGTCAGGCTGAGGAAGAATTTGGGTTTGATCATCAAATGGGTGGTCTCACAATTCCTTGCAGTGAAGATGTCTTCTGTGATATCAGCTCTCGTTTGCAAGGAAGATGATATAGGACATTAGCAGATTGTAGTAAAACACAAATTTGTGAAGCAGTTCATGTATTATTATCTTCTTTTTCTCTCCACAGAGGAGCTTCTAAGTGATGTAGTTCCTCATATAAGAAACAAAATGTAGAGAAGTCGAGGCAATCCTTCCCATTTTATTCAATTTTAGAGACAAAAGCATTATATTCAGCTGAAAGACTTGTTCTCATAAATTATTCTATTTCAATTTCCGCATTCATTTTTTCTATTTTGTGGGCATTGGAGTAATACCCAATGAGACATCACCAGTGTTTGATAATGTTCTCCCTGATAAACATTATGTCACCAAATGCACTGCTATTGAGCTATTGCAGAGGCAAAGTTTTTGACTAGAGGACTCATACTGGTTCAGCAAAAAAAATTACCATACAAAGGTTTTGGGTATCATAATTTATGTCTTGAATGTCACTCTCCTTGTATTGTAGAAACCTTATGAGATTATGTGAGATAAGGATTAGTTTTCTAGGTTAGAGTGGACAACATATCCAGATGAAAATTTTGAGATCTCAATATAATGTGTAGAGCACCCTTCACTCACTGAACTACCGACTCTTTTTAATTTGGACTCTATGCCTCATTGTACTTCAACTTTGTATCCAATTTTTTTAAGGGTAATTCTTTCAATTTGTTGGAACCATAGTAGATCATATGTTAATGCTGGTTACATGCTTCTAGTCAAATTGTCGTCCCTGAAAATCAAGCCAAGCACATATCATTCCCAATTATTTCTTGTACATGTCAAGAACATTATCACACGAGCAGCTCACTTCCCCAACCCCACCTGCTTGAATGTCTTAACTTGGGTAGCCCTGGTGGCCTTGGTGTTTTCCTGACCACAAAATTAACAAGTAGGGAACAACATTACGCACTGTGTCCAGTGAACATGTGAGAGATCTGCATGTTAGATCCTCTTGTAAAGTCTTCAACCCAATTGTTTTTTTGAATTCCCATTGCAATCAGCCAGCGCCACACATTTTCCAATGGCCCTCCATTATGTTTTCATCCAAGAGATTATAATTTTTATTTTGCAGAAATCAAAAGGTGGCCTTCTATTGCCCTTATTTCTGTAATTTAAAAGGGGGTCGTCTGCAGGGTGCCTTACGAGAAGTGGTAGGGCATTGATGCCTTCCAACAAATATACAATCCAGGGTATCATTCCAAGCTCCATAAGATGATTGAAAAGCAAAACCATGTGATGACTCATGTGCTGATGTCTCTCACTGGCCCACATCCAAATGCCTCCTCACCACTCGAATACATGTTGAAGGATATTACACCTATCTACTCATCTATACATAGGCATAACTGGACTTACAACCAACACAAGTCCTCACAAACTCAATTTTCTCAGCTTTCACTTGTTATCCACAAAGTCCTTTGAGAAATTTCATTTTTTTCACTCTCCCTTCAGAAAGACATACCCTTTTAGAATCATGGCCATCCGTATGCCTCGTGTTCTTAATGCTAAGCAAATTCTTGGACGCTCTTTATCTGCATCAAGTCGTGCAACTTCAACTCCCATAGATGTCCCAAATGGGTATTGTGCAGTTTATGTTGGGCAGAGCCAAAAGACACAGATTTGTAATTCCAGTATCATACCTGAACCAGCCTTCATTCCAAGACCTGTTAAGTCAGGCTGAGGAAGAATTTGGGTTTGATCATCCAATGGGTGGTTTAACAATTCCTTGCAGTGAGGATGTCTTCATTGATCTGACATCTCATTTGTAATGAATATGAGATACACATTAGCAGATTGTAGTAAACACATTTTTGTAAAGCAGTACATGAACAAATTTCCCTTTTTTTCCTCTTCATGAAAGAGCTTCTTAAGGGAAGTAGTTCCCCTTGTAGAGACAAAAGCATTATTCAGTTGAAATTCTTGTCTACATGGATTTTCCTTTAATTCCACCATTCATTTTTTCTCTCTTAAATGACAACAATGGTTCCTTCATCAAGCTCTATTGGCAACTAGACTGTTGGCCTTGTGGTTTTTTGAGGTTATTATACAGCAGACATCAAAGTTCAAATTCATGTATCCTTATGTAAAATGAAAACGCCATGCTGTGTTCCCTTTTCTTGTATGAACACCAAGCATCTCCATCGGTAATTTCCACAAATGTCAAAGGTGACAAAAAAACTAAACAAAAAATCAGAAATATCAAACCAATTCTTTGATAGGTAGGCATCACCCAACACATTTAAGTATCATCCGTGATCATAGTTAGAGGAAATATAAGATGAAGATGGTTTCAGTTATATGATGAATAGGTTCAGCTTTTACTTTTCTGAAATCATCAGGGGGACCTTTTACTACCCTCATATTTCTTTAGTTTCATGGGGTCCTGTGGGCATGATGTCTAAGAACAAAACCATGTGATGCCTCATGTGCTTATGTCTCTCACAGGCCTTCTTCCAAATGTATCTTCACCACTCAGGCTACATTCTGAATGACATCACACTTATGCATTCATCTATATATAACACATTTGAGATTACAACCAGCACAAGTCCTCACAAACTCAACTGTCTCAACTTTCACTTGTTCCACTAAGTCCTTAAAAGAAATTTTCTTTTTTCACTCTTCCTTCGGACATAGACATACCTTTTAGATTCAAGGCAGTCCTAATTTACCGTGCTTTTAATGCCAAGCAAACTGTTCGACGATCCTTCTTGACAACAAACCGTGCAACCTCATCAGCCATAGATGTCCCAAAGGGGTATTTGGCAGTTTATGTTGGGCAGAGCCAAAGGAAACAGTTTGTGATTCATGTATCATACCTGAGCCAGCCTTCGCTCCAACATTTGTTAAGCCAGGCTGAGCAAGAATTCGGGTTTGATCATCCAATGGGCGGTCTCACCATTCCTTGCAGTGAGGATGTCTTTGTTGATCTTTCCTCTCGTTTGCAATGAATATGTGATAGACCATTAGCAGATTGATATAAAACACAATTTTGTGTACAATTTCTCTCTCTCTCTCTCTCTCTCTCTCTCTCTCTCTCTCTCTCTCTCTCTAATCTTAAGAGAAGAGCTATCTAAGGGAAGTAGTTTCCCATGTAAAGAAAATGTGAAGAGAAGTATTGGGAATTTCTCCCACATATTATTCAATTATAGAGATAAAAGCATTATTCAGTTGAAATAATTGTCTTCGTGGAGTTTATCTTAATTTCAGCATTCTCTTTCTTTTACTTGGCATCAACTTTTTCTTAATCAGGCTCTATTGGCAACTCAACTCTTGGCCTCGTGGAATTTCAATGTTATAATGGAGCAGACAGCAAAGGCCAAATGCCAACATTTTTATGCAAAAAGAAAATGTCATGTTACTTTCTCTTGTATGAGCACCAAAGCGTCTCCATCGGTGAATAGTTTGAAAGTCTGAGGTTCTAGAAAAATATAGTCCTAAAATTGATACATAAATGGAGTACCACATTGGGTCTGATCTTCAAACTTGTACCCCTATATTACTGCTGTCCAGCGGACACTAATCTCATGTTTACACTCATTGTTTATGCTCATCACTCTTCTTAAGCATATCCCTTTGCTCCTCTTAAACCACATCGAACCTCTCTGCTACTCCTCCTTGAGACTTGCAATTTAACAAGTGCTCATGCGAAAATATTATGTTGATCATCCAAACTTTTTGTTGGGCACAGAGGCTAAGTTGTCTACTAGGGGATTTATACTTGTTCCAAAATGATGAACTTGGAGTTTTTGCTTCACATGATCTCAAGAGGGTGCTCTACACATGGGAATTGAGTATGCAAATGCATTCTTGACTTACTTTGCCAATTCTGCAGAGTCATCTAGACTATTTACAATTTGGCCAAGTGATAATAAAGTCAGATAACCCTCGAAGTGACCCATTTTGAAAGTTTTGCACTTACAATTACTGTTCCAAAAGTTCAAAATTTTCATGCCCCTTTCTTCTCTCCTGTACATGCCAAGAACATAGTCACATGAGCAGATAACTCTCCAACACTATTTGCTTGTTAGTGTCATAACTTAGGTAGTACTGGTGGTATTTATGCTTATATGACCAAAACTTTAATGACACGACACACTTTATCCAGTATGTGAGAGATCTGCATGTTAGACCCCTTTATTATGTCCTTAACCCAATTGGTTTGTTATAATTATGTTTTTTATCCGGGGGATCATAATTTTCATTTTTCTGAAAATCAAAGGGCGGCCTTTTACCGCCTTTATTTCTTCCATTTCAAGGGGGTCCCCTGCAGGCTACCTTACAGAAGTGGTAGGGCATGATGCCTTCCAACAAAAATACACTCCAGGGTATCACTACAAGTTCCAATGATGATTGATAAACAAAACCATGTGATCCCTCGTGCTAATGTCATTCACTCGTCCTCTTTCAAATGCCTCCTCACCACTCAGGCTGCATGTTGAAGGATACCACACTTATCCACTCATCTATGTATATATATATAGGCATAACTGGACTTACAACCAACACAAGTCCTCACAAACTCAATTCTCTCAGCTTTCACTTGTCTCCACAAAGTCCTTTAAGAAATTTCATTTTTTTCACTCTTCCTTCAGAAACACATACCCTTTTAGAATCATGACCATCCGTATGCCTCGTGTTCTTAATGCTAAGCAAATTCTTGGACGCTCTTTATTGGCATCAAGCCGTGCAACTTCAGCAGCCATAGATGTTCCAAAGGGGTACTGTGCAGTTTATGTGGGGCAGAGCCAAAAGAAGCGATTTTTGATTCCTGTATCATACCTGAACCAGCCATTGTTCCAAGACTTGTTAAGTCAGGCTGAGGAAGAATTCGGGTTTGATCATCCAATGGGTGGTCTCACAATTCCTTGCAGTGAAGATGTCTTCGTTGATATCAGCTCTCGTTTGCAATGAATATGAGATACAACATTAGCAGATTGTAGGAAAACACAATTTTGTAAAGCAGTTCATGTGTTATTTTCTTTTTCTGTTCACAGAAGAGCTTCTAACTGATGTAGTTCCTCATATAAGAACAAAATCTACAGAAGTTGAGGCAATCACTCGCATTTTATTCAATTTTAGAGACAAAAGCATTATATTCAGTTGAAAGACTTGTTCCCATAAATTATTCTATTTCAATTTCCGCATTCATTTTTTCTATTTTGTGGGCATTGCAGTAAAACCCAATGAGACATCACCAGTGTTTGATATTATTCTCCTCATAAACATTATGTCACCAAATGCACTGTTATTGAGCTATTGCGGAGGCTAAGTTGTCGACTAGAGTACTCATACTGGTTCAGGGAAAAAAAATTACCATGCCAAGCTTGGTGCTTTTATGTCTCATTTTCAGCCAATCTCAGAAATGTTACTTGCAGCATTGACATTCCTCTTTTTTTCATTCAAGTTATTGGCATAGGAAGGAGTAGGAATAAAGACGATTAAAGATACAATCAAATATCTGTGACTAATCCCGCTTTCCCTCTTATCTTTTTTCCCCTTTTTTTTAGAATTAAGGTAGGAAAGAGGGAGAATAAAAGTAGATTCAACAGCTGCGAAACTCAAGTCTCAAGTGTTAGAGAGCCTACCTTATTATAAGCCTTATTAGGGTTAGTTTAGTCATTCTCTTTTAATTATGTTGCTCTACTATATAAGGGCTTGCATTGTGTATCTCAGCTTAATGCTCTGACAGATTATTATAGCCGTAATATATTCTCATCCTTTTCTCTCTTCTCTCTCATTTGTTTGATCAATATTATCATGGTTCAAATGAAAATCTCATTGCTCTTACTCAAAAAATTTATGTTCGACTGATGTTTGCCAATTTTGCAGTCATTTGTCTATTTACTAGGTAGAATACACAATTCAGATTCCACCCCATTCATGGATGTTTTTTATTTAAAACTATGGTTCCTCAAATTTAATCTGTTCAAATGTTCATAAATATAGACTCCATGAATACTATTCTGTTATTACATCACTTTTGTATAAATGTTTATGTTTAGTAGACTATATTATATGTCTTGAAGCTCACTCTGCTAGTTATAGAAACCTTATGAGATTCTGTGGGATAGAGTGGATATATATGTCCAGATCTTAATATGATGTGTAGAACACCCTTCATTCACAGAACTACCGAGTATTTTTAATTGGGACTCTATGCCTCATTGTATTTCAACTTTATATCCATTTCATTTAAGGGTAATTGGTTTTGTAATCTTGTTAATTTCTTTCAATTTGTTAGAACCATAGAACATCATAACCCTACTTGCTTGTTAGTATCATAACTTAGGTAGTAGTGGTGACCTTCATGTTTACTTGACCAACAATTTAACAAATGTGGAACAACCCAACACACTCTATCCAGTGAACATTTGAGAGATCTGCATATTAGACCCTCTTATTAAGTCTTCAATCAAATTTGTTTGTTGGATACCTTTTACAGTCAGCAGGCGCCACACATATTCTGATATCTCAAATATGTTTTGATCCAAATTACCAAAAACAAATGTGGGGGGCCAATTATGCATGGTACTTCTCGACCATGTCTCTGAGGGACAGTTGAACGAGCAACTCATGTTTTGTTCCATTTTTTATGGCCCTTATTTCTGTAATTTAAAGCGGGGGGTCCTCTACAGGGTACATTACCAGAAGTGGTAGGGCATCATGCCTTCCAACAAATATAGATTCCAGGGTATCACTCCAAGCTTCATAAGATGATTGAAAAGCAAAACCATGTGATGACTCATGTGCTCATGTCTCTCACTGGCCCTCATCCAAATGCCTCCTCACCACTCAGGCTACATCTTGGAGGATACCACACTTATCCTCTCATCTATATATAGACATAACCGGACTTACAACCAACACAAGTCCTCACAAACTCAACTATCTCAGCTTTCTCTTGTCTGAGAAATTTCATCTCTTCACTCTTCCTTCAGAAAAAAACATACCCTTTCAGAATCATGGCCATCCGTATGCTTCGTGTTCTTAATGCTAAGCAAATTCTTGGACGCTCTTTATCGGCATCAAGTCGTGCAACTTCAACTCCCATAGATGTCCCAAAGGGGTATTGTGCAGTTTATGTTGGGCAGAGCCAAAAGACGCGATTTTTAATTCCAGTATCATACCTGAACCAGCCTTCATTCCAAGACTTGTTAAGTCAGTCTGAGGAAGAATTTGGGTTTGATCATCCTATGGGTGGTTTAACAATTCCTTGCAGTGAGGATGTCTTCATTGATCTGACATCTCGTTTGCAATGAATATGAGATACACATTAGCAGATTGTAGTAAACATATTTTGTAAAGCAGTTACATGAAAAATTTTCACATTTTTTTCTCTTCATGAAAGAGCTTCTTAAGGGACGTAGCTCCCTTTGTAGAGACAAAAACTTTATTCAGTTGAAATTCTTGTCTACATGGATTCTACTTTAATTCCACCATTCATTTTTTCTCTCTTAAATGACAACAATGGTTCCTTCATCAAGCTCTATTGGCAACTAGACTGGCGGCCTTGTGGTTTTTTGAGGCCATTATACAGCAGACATCAAAGTTCAAATTCATGTATCCTTATGTAAAACGAAAATGCCATGTTGTGTTCCCTTTTCTTGTATGAACACCAAGCATCTCCATTGGTGATTTCCACAAACGTCAAAGGTGACAAAAAAATCAGAAATATCAAACCAATATAGTATCAAATAGTCTTCTTTGATAGGTAGGCATCAACCAACCATATTTCGACGAACAATAATCTCATGTTTTCAGTCACCGTTTCTCCTCATAACTCTCCTTAACCATCTTCCATTTCTCCTCTTAAACCAAAATCAGTTCTTTGCTACACCACCTTGAGACTTGGCAATTAAAAATTGGTCACACAAAAGAATCGCTCATCCTGGGTTTTCGTGGGCATTGCAGTTAAACCCAGTGAGGCATCAGCAGTGTTTGATAGTATTCTCCTTATCATAAGGGACAACAAATGCACTCTTATTGGGTTACACAGTGGCTACGCTGTCCATGCTAAGCTTGGACCTTTTGTCTAACATCATCAACAATGTCATGACCATTGGGAATTGGGAGTACAAATGAATGCCTGATAACCCTCAATGCAAATCCCACATGACTGTTTATACAAAAGTAAGGTTCCTGAAGTTCAACTTTTCATGACCTCTTCTCTTCTGGAAGAATAGGACCATATGTCTTGAATGTCAAAAGTTCCTTGTGTAGAATTTCATAATCCTCTGTTTGTACAATTGTTGGTTACAAGAATATATAAGAATATATTTTCTATTCTAAGCTATACAGATTTTACTTCTATAATTATGCTAACGTGTGAAGGAAATAATTTCTTTCCATCCCACTTCCTATGATTGCTCCAATTTTCCATTAATATACAACTCACGCCAACACTCCCCCTCATGTTGATGCACACGGATCCTTCATGCCCAACTTGATTAGTGAGTTGTGGAAATCTTTGCTTGACACAGCTTTGGTAAGTATATCTGCGAGCTGGTCTTTAGACTTGACAAACGGGAACCGAATTGTATTAGTCTCTAGGTTATGTTTGATGAAGTGCCGATCTACCTCTACATGCTTCGTTCGATCATGCTGAACCGGATTGTGTGAAATGTCTATGGCAGCTTTATTGTCACAAAAGAGATTCATTTCAGACTTGGGAGCAAAACCAATTTCGGCTAGTAATCTTTTCAGCCAAAGAAGCTCACACAATCCCTTGGCCATCCCACGAAATTCAGCCTCTGCACTAGAGAGTGCCACCACCTTTTGTTTCTTACTTCTCCATGTCACAAGGTTTCCACCTACAAATGTGAAGTACCCTGACGTCAACTTCCTATCAGAGATGTTCCCAGCCCAATCTGCATCTATATAGCCATCAATTTCCACATGATCATTCTTAGAAAACATGAGCCCTTTTCCTGGAGAAGACTTCAAGTACTTTAGTATCCGAATTACTGCTTCCATGTGTTCCTCACTTGGACAATGCATAAATTGACTCACTACACTCACAACGTATGCAATGTCTGGACGAGTATGAGAGAGATAAATCAACTTGCCAACTAACCGTTGGTATCTTCCCTTGTCAGTTGGGTTTTGGTTCGGATATACCCCAAGCTTGTGATTTTGGACAATTGGGGTATCCACTGGTTTGCACTCCAACAGTCCAACTTCAGATAATAAATCTAGGACGTATTTTCTTTGGGAAAAAAAGATGCCTTGGATTGATCTAGCAACCTCTATCCCAAGGAAATACTTGAGTCGACCTAGATTCTTCATTTCGAATTCACTAGCCAACTTTCCTTGGATCTGTGATATTTCTTCGATATCATCTCCTGTAATGATCATATCGTCGACATAGACAATTAGAGTTGTTACTTTGCCTTGCTGTTTTTGAGAAATAAAGTATGGTCTGCATTGCTTTGTTGAAAACCATATTTCTTCATTGCCAAGCTAAATCGCCCAACCCACACCCGCGGCGATTGTTTTAATCCATAAAAGGCTCGTTGCAACTTGCACACCTCATTTATTCCCGTGGTCACTGAGTAGCCTGGCAGAATGTCCATATAAACTTCTTCTTCAAGTTTGCCATAGAGAAAAGCATTTTTCACATCCAACTGATGTAATGGCCAATCTAAGTTTGCTGCAAGAGATAACAACACTCTAACAGTATTTAATTTAGCTACTGGTGAGAAAGTTTCTTGATAGTCTATACCATATGTTTGAGTATACCCTTTTGCCACAAGTCTTGCCTCATACCTTTCTACAGATCCGTCAGCTTTGTGTTTAATGGAAAACACCCACTTGCACCCCACTGTTTTTTTTTCCTTCCGGTAATGGCACTAGGTTCTATGTCTTGTTCTTCAATAGTGCCTCCATTTCATCTTTGATTGCCTGAGTCCACTTCGGGTCTTCCAAGGCTTCCTCCACCCTTGTTGGGACCTGACACACTGAAATGCTATGCACAAATGTCTTGAGAGGTGCAATCAGCTCCTTTGTGGACACATAATTAGCAATAGGGTATCTTGATCTTCTTTTCTCAATGTCTGGTGAGCAGCGGCTTGGAGGCTTGCCACAATTGTGCCTGTCAGGTAACACATAACCAGTAGGAGATGCCATGATATTTGTGTTAAAGGAGCTTACCTCAGGATTATTCTCAAGAGTTGGTCTTCGGGTACCGCAGAGGGGGAAGAAACTGCTGCTTCGTGATCATTTTCATGGTGTTCATGAGCCAAAGAGACACATTCTGCTTAGTGTTCAGTAGCCAGAGAGACATGTTCTGCTTGCCTCAGTTCCAGTTCTGTTTGCTTCGGTTCCACATGTGTTTCAGATAAGCTTAATTCCATCCAATCCAACTCGTCTAGTCTAGTCTCCCCCTGAAGAGGAGAAGTGGGTGGAAAAAAAGTTTCGCTCTCCATGAAGGTGACATCCATAGTAATATAGGTGTGACTAGAAATGGGATTGTAGCATCTATAGCCTTTTTGATGAAAAGCGTATCCCAGAAATAAGCACCTACGAGCACAAGGATCGAGCTTAGTTCGTTGGTCCTTATGGAGATGGACATATGCTACGTACCCAAACACACGAGGTGGAAGCATCAACAGTGAAAGCACAGGAGTATATGCCGAGAGTACTTGTAATGGGGTTTTGAAGTCCAACACCTTAGAGGGCATTTGGTTGAGCAAATGAACCGCAGTGGTAATGGCATCAGCCCAAAAACAACTAGGAGCATGGGCGCCAATTAAGAGAGCTCGAGTAGTTTCAAGAACATGTCTGTTTTTTAGCTCAGCAATTCTGTTTTGCTGAGGAGTTTTGGGGCATGAAGTCTCATGAATAAGGCCATGTTGTTGAAAATACTCACGAAATTGGTGTTTTACATATTCACCACCATTATCCAATCGAAATACCTGAATCTTAGCAAAAAATTGTGTTTTCACCATAACATGAAATGATTTAAACACTCCCAGTACTTCATCTTTATGTTTGAGCAAATAAAGCCAAGTCATACGGGTACAATCATCAACAAACAACACAAACCATTTGAACCCGAATACAGTAGTAATTGGGGACGAACCCCACACATCAGAGTGGATCAATGCAAATGGAGTATCCTTTTTATTTGAACTTAACGGAAAAGAGACCCTATGACTTTTTGCCAATATGCAAGTTTCACATTGAAAATCAAAATGTTTCAATTGAGAAAACAAATCTGGGAACAAATATTTCATATAGATGAAGGACGGATGTCCTAATCGACGGTGCCAAAGCCAGATCTCCTTTTCTTTGACATCAAGAGAATGTTGCATATGATGCGTTCGGCCCACACTAAAGTCTTCCATATAATAGAGTCCCCCTCTCTTAGTACCACGCCTAATGATCTCCTTGGTTAGAATGTCTTGAAGAAGACAAAAAGTAGGATACATTATGGCAATACAATTAAGATCTGATGTCACTTAGCTCACGGAGATAAGTTTATGAGATAAGGATGGAACAAGTAAAGTATTATGCAGCTGTAAAGTAGGGGATAATGTCACAGTGCCTGCGCCAATGACCGGGGAGAGAATGCCATTAGCATTGGCGATATTGGTACGTCTTGGTAGGGTGGTCTGTGTGAAATCTGTAGCGGTAAATGTCATATGGTCAGTGGCGCCGGAGTCCAGTAGCCATGCACCACGGGTATCATCATTATTTGAAGTATAGCAAGCACGACCACAGTTACCTGAGTCCGGAACTAATGCCATCTGTGGTGTGAAGGAGAGTTGAGGCTCAGAAGTAGCTACAGCTGCTTTACCAGAACCCACGTCTTTATCACCTGTGTCATGACGTTTCTTAGCCCGGAGATCATTCCACCATTCAGGGTACCCATGCAATTTAAAGCAGTTCTCACGAGTATGTTTCTTATTGCCACAATGTGAGCACTTAAGGCCCTCTAAAGATGTACGAGATTTATGTTTCCTATTGTGCATGGTAGGAGGTTGGTCAAAGGAATCAAGTCTGAGTCCTTTGGTGACAAGAACAGCTCCAGGAACCGCATCTGCATTTCCAGTGAACATAACAGCCTGACGAATTGCTTCACGGCGGACGTGGCAATAGGCTTGCTCCACGGTAGGGAACGGGCGAAGTTGCAGCACATCGCCCCGAATCTTATCTAATCGGTCGTCCAGGCCATCCAAGAAAACATACACCCGGTCTTCTTGAAGGATAGTATTATACTTTTGAATGTCAACTGCACACTCCATTGGATTAGGGCGCCGGAAGTCAATCTCACGCCATAACCCTTGAAGGTCATTGTAGTATTTCTCAAGGGAGCCTCCAGCTTTTTAAGTTGTGTCACACGACGTCGAAGATCATAGACTTGAGATGTGTCACTCCCGTCGAAGTAAGTGGTAGCAATGGAGTCCCACACCAACTTAGCTGTAGGAAACCGAATGAAATTCCCTATTAAGGAGGGATCCATGGAGTTAATCAACCAACCTTTGACAATGGCGTTGTCTGTGCGCCATTTTCGAAAGGATGGATCCGTTGGAGGTGGTTGTGGTATATCACCATTAATATACCCCAACTTGTCTTTGCCAGAGATATACATCTCGACAATTTGGGACCATAGGGCATAGTTGGTTCCATCCAACTTGATGCCAATCGGAGCAGTGGAAGGTTCGGTGGTCAAGGTCGGTGTTTGGACTTTGGTAAGAGCTTCAGTCATTTTTTCTGTGAATGTGGAAAAAATGGATTCGGACTGAGATGCACCAGGTTGGTGCTCTGTATCGGAGTCTGACGACATGGTGGGCAAGGTAAGGGAAGCTAGGGGTAGGATTTGTTGGTACCAGGATTATGCTCTAATACCATGTCAAAAGTTCCTTGTGTATAATTTCATAATCCTCTGTTTGTACAATTGTTGGTTACAAGAATATATTTTCTTTTCTAAGCTATACAGATTTTACTCCTATAATTATGCTAATGTGTGAAGGAAATAATTTCTTTCCATCCCACTTCCTATGATTGCTCCAATTTTCCGTTAATATACAACTCACGCCAACATTGAATCTATGGAAGGAGATCTTATGAGGTTCTGTTTGATAATGATAAATATTCATACATGTCCAGATGAAAGCTTAGAGATCTCAATATAATGTCTAGAGCACCCTTCACTCACAGAAATACTGAGTTGGCAACGTTTTACCAGATCAATCAATGCCTTTTTTGAACTGTCTCATTTTACTTCACTTTTGTATCCAAATAATCTAAGTTGGCTAACTGTTTCAGTAATCTTATTAATTTGTTTCAAGATGTTAGCACCTTAGAACATCATGTGTTTCTAGTCACATGCTTCTAGTCAACCTGTCATCCCAACCGAATTCTCTCTTCTACATGCCTAGAACATTATCATGCTTCTCCAACCCTATTTGCTTGTTAATGTCACAACATAGGTAGTTGAATAAATTTGGAACCACACACCCCAATTTGTTTGCATAGTAGCAGACTCACACGATAAATTGAGGTAGGCTCGATTGTCTGATCTATTCACGTAGTAGGCCATGATAAATCGTTCAATAATATGAAAGCTATATCTCATTTCAACTACCTTTTTTGGGAGGCATGCATACCAAAGGACATTTACCTGAGCCTCAGTGCTTTAGTCTCTGAATAATGCTATTAACTCCTAACTCTGAATGTCTGTACTTATATAATAAGATGATTAGCATGCTATGATAATTGTCATATTACTGAACGTTACTTTGATCTCAACCATGGGTTAGGATGGAGACTCGGCAGTTGTTTGTTCACTTGGAAGAGTAGCTTTATCTTTTTAGTTTTCACTGTGTTCCAATGGCTACTACATTCACCATTTGAGCTCACATATTTAAGTATCATCCGTGATCATAGTTAGAGGAAATATAAGATGAAGATGGTTTCAGTTATATGATGAATACGTTCAGCTTTTACTTTTCTGAAATCATCAAGGGGACCTTTTACTACCCTCATATTTCTTTAGTTTCAAGGGGTCCTGTGCAGGCTACCTTAACGGAAGTGGCAGGGCATGATGTCTAAAAACAAAACCATGTGATGCCTCATGTGCTTATGTCTCTCACTAGCCCTCATCCAAATGTATCTTCACCTCTCAGGCTACATTCTGAATGGCATCACACTTATCCACTCATCTATATATAGGCACAATTGAGATTACAACCAGTAAAAGTCCTCACAAACTCAACTGTCTCAGCTCTCACTTGTTCCACTAAGTCCTTAAAGAAATTTTCTTTTTTCACTCTTCCTTCGGAAGGACATAGACATACCTTTTAGATTCATGGCAGTCCTAATTTCATGTGCTTTCAATGCCAAGCAAATTGTTCGACGATCCTTCTTGACAACAATGCAATCTCATCAGCCATAGATGTACCGAAGGGGTATTTGGCAGTTTATGTCGGGCAGAGCCAAAGGAAACAGTTTGTGATTCCTGTATCATACCTGAGCCAGCCTTCGTTCCAACATTTGTTAAGCCAGGCTGAGGAAGAATTCGGGTTTGATCATCCAATGGGCGGTCTCACCATTCCTTGCAGTGAGGATGTCTTTGTTGATCTCACCTCTCGTTTGCAATGAATATGTGATAGACCATTAGCAGATTGATATAAAACACAATTTTGTGTACAATTTCTCTCTCTCTCTCTCTCTCTCTCTCTTTAATCTTAAGAGAAGAGCTATCTAAGGGAAGTAGTTTCCCATGTAAAGAAAATGTGAAGAGAAGTATTGGGAATTTCTCCCACATTTCATTCAATTATAAAGACAAAAGCATTATTCAGTTGAAATAATTGTCTCTGTGGAGTTTATCTCAATTTCAGCATTCTCATCAACTTTTTCTTAATCACGCTCTATTGGCAACTCAACTCTTGGCCTCGTGGAATTTCAAGGTTATAATGGAGCAGATAGCAAAGTCCAAATGCCAACATCTTTAAGCAAAAAGAAAATGTCATGTTACTTTCTCTTGTATGAGCACCAAAGCATCTCCATCTGTGAATTGTTTAAAAAGTCAGAGGTTCTAGAAAGATATAGTCCACAAATTGATACATATCCAAAAACTATGCTATCAAACTTGTCTTCTTTTTCCTTCTCTTTGATAAATAGGCATTATCTTTGCATAGTCCAAAAGCCACAAAATGGAGTACCACAATGGGTCTAACCTTCAAACTTGTACCCCTATATTACTGATGTCCAGCGAACACTACTCTCATATTCACACTCACTGTTTATGTTCATCACTCTTCTTAAGCATGTCCCTTTGCTCCTCTTAAACCACAGCGAACCTCTCTGCTACTCCACCTTGAGACTTGCAATTTAACATGTGCTCTTACGAAAATATCACGTTGATCATCCAAACTTTTTGTTGGGCACAGAGGCCAAATTGTCTACTAGGGGATTTATACTTGTTCCGAAATGATGAACTTGGAGCTTTTGCTTCACATGATCTCACGAGGGGTGCTCTACACTTGGGAATTGAGTATGCAAACGCATTCTTGACTTACTTTGCCAATTCTGCAGAGTCATCTTGACTATTTATAATTTGGCCAAGTGATAATAAAGTTAGGTAACCCTCAAAGCGACCCCTTTTGAAAGTTTTGCACTTTCAATTAATGTTCCGAAAGTTCAAAATTTTCATGCCCTTTTATTCTGAAATATTCGTTCAATGAAGTAATTTTATCTTTCAATACATATTAAGGGTATGATATCATATGTCTTGAATCTTATGATATCATGTGTCTTCAATACATATTATGTCTTCCTGTGTTATGGAAAACTTATGAGGTTCTGTGGGATTTTCGAGGTTAGAGAATACTTCAAGCCCAGATGAAACCTTTGAGATGCCAATATAATGCTGGACGCATCCTTCACTCATGGAAATACCGAGTCTATTTAATTTGGACTCTTTGCCTCATTGTACTTTAGCTTTGTATCCAATTCATTTGAGGCCAACTGCTTCTGTAATCTTATTAATTTCTTTCAATTTGTCAGAAACCTAGAACAACATATGCTAATGCTGGTTACATGCTTCTGGTCAACCTGTCATCCCTCTAAAAGCCAAGCACATATCATTCCCAATTCTCTGGTACATGTCAAGAACATTGTCACATGAGCAGATAACTCTCCAACACTACTTGCTTGTTAGTGTCATAACTTAGCTAGTACTGGTGGTCTTCATGCTTATTTGACCACAAATTTAATGAAACAACACAATTTATCCAGTGTGTAAGAGATCTGCTTGTTAGACCCCTTTATTAAGTCCTCAACCCAATTGGTTTGTTATAATTATGTTTTTGATCCAGGGGATTATAATTTTCGTTTTGCTGAAATCAAAAGGCAGTCTCTACCGCTTTTATTTCTTCCATTTCAAGGGGGTCCTCTGCAGGCTACCTTGCAGAAGTGGTAGGGCATGATGCCTTCCAACAAATATACACTCCAGGGTATCCCTAAAAGTTCCAATGATGTTTGAAAAACAAAACCATGTGATCCCTCATGTGCCAATGTCTATCACTGGCCCTCATTCAAATGCCTCTTCACCACTCAGGCTACATGTTGAAGGATATCACACTTATCCACTCATATATATATAGGCATAACTGGACTTAAAACCAACACAAGTCCTCACAAACTCAGTTGTCTCAGCTTTCACTTGTTCTCCACAAAGTCATTTGAGAAATTTCATTTTTTTCACTCTTCCTTCAAAAAGACGTACCCTTTTAGAATCATGGCCATCCGTATGCCTCGTGTTCTTAATGCTAAGCAAATTCTTGGACGCTCTTTATCGGCATCAAGTCGTGCAACTTCAGCAGCCATAGATGTATGAAAAGGGGTACTGTGCAGTTTATGTTGGGCAGAGACAAAAGAAGTGATTTTTGATTCCTGTATCATACCTGAACCAGCCATTGTTCCAAGACTTGTTAAGTCAGGCTGAGGAAGAATTCGGATTTGATCATCCAATGGGTGGTCTCACAACTCCTTGCAGCGAAAATGTCTTCGTTGATATCAGCTCTCGTTTGCAATGAATATGAGATACAACATTAGCAGATTGTATTAAAACACAATTTTGTAAAGCAGTTCATGTATTATTATCTTCTTTTTCTCTTCACAGAAGAGCTTCTAACAGATGTAGTTCCTCATATAAGAAAAAAATGTAGAGAAGTCGAGGCAATCTCTCGCATTTTATTCAATTTTAGAGACAAAAGCATTATATTCAGTTGAAAGACTTGTTCCCATAAATTATTCTATTTCAATTTCCGCATTCATTTTTTCTATTTCGTGGGCATTGCAGTAAAACCCAATGAGACATCACCACTGGTTGATAATATCCTCCTGATAAACATTATGTCACCAAATGCAGTGTTATTGAGCTATTGCAGAGGCTAAGTTGTTGACTGGAGGGCTCACCCTGGTTCAAGGGAAAAAAATTACCATGCCAATGTTGGATCTTTTATGTCACAATATCAGCAATGTCAGAAGTGTGACTTGCACTGGTCGTTTGGTAATCAGAAATACAAATGTATGCTTGAATGATGTTTGCCAATTTTGCAGCCTTTTGGGCTATTGACTAGGTAATACTCAATCCAGATTCCAGGCCCTTCGTGAATGATTTTTATTTAAAACTATGGTTCCTCAGATTCAATCTGTTCTTTTGAAATGTTTATAAATATGGACTCCATGAATACTATTCTATTATTACATCCCTTTTGTATAAATGTTTAGTGGACTATATTATATGCTTGAATTTCACTCTGCTAGTTATAGAAACCTTATGAGATTCTGTGGGATGAGGACTAGTTTTATAGGTTAGAGTGGATATTTGTCCAGACTTAATATGATGTGTAGAACACCCTTTACTCACGGAACTATTGAGTATTTTTAATTGGG
Organism: Ilex paraguariensis; assembly: GCA_963454935.2. Taxonomy (NCBI): domain Eukaryota; kingdom Viridiplantae; phylum Streptophyta; class Magnoliopsida; order Aquifoliales; family Aquifoliaceae; genus Ilex; species Ilex paraguariensis. The sequence goes on from CAUOFW020001259.1 coordinate 89,023, forward strand.
ACTCTATACCTCATTGAACTTCAACTTTGTATCCATTTCATTTAAGGTTAATTGGTTTGGTAATCTTGTTAATTTCTTTCAATTTGTTAGAATCATGGAACATCATAACCCTACTTGCTTGTTAGTATCATAACTTAGGTAGTAATGGTGACCTTCATGTTTACCAGATAACAAATTTAACAAATGTGGAACAACCCAACACACTCTATCCAGTGAACAGTTGCATATTAGACCCTCTTGTTAAGTGTTCAACCCAATTTGTTTGTTGGATACCTTTTACAGTCAGCAGGCATGCATGGTACTTCTCGACCATGTCTCTGAGGGACAGTTGAACGAGCAACTCATGTTTTGTTCCATTTTTTATGGCCCTTATTTCTGTAATTTAAAGCGGGGGCCTCTACAAGGTACCTTAGCAGATGTGGTAGGGCATATTGCCTTCCAACAAATATACAATCCTAGGTATCACTCCATGCTCCATAAGATGATTTAAAAACAAAACCATGTGATGACTCATGTGCTGATGTCTCTCCCTGGCCGTCATCCAAATGCCGCCTCACCACTCAGGCTACATATTGAAGGATGTCACACTTATTCACTCATCTATATATTGGCATAACTGGACTTTCAACCAACACAAGTCCTCACAAACTCAATTTTCTCAGCTTTCACTCGTTCTCCACAAAGTCTTTGAGAAATTTCATTTTTTTCACTCTTCCTTCACAAAGACATATCTTTTTAGAATCATGGCCATCCGTATGCCTCGTGTCCTTAATGCTAAGCAAATTCTTGGACTCTCTTTATTGGCATCAAGTCGTGCAACTTCAACACCCATAGATGTCCCAAAGGGGTATTGTGCAGTTTATGTTGGGCAGAGCCAAAAGACGCGATTTGTAATTCCATTATCATTACTGAATCAGCCTTCATTCCAAGACTTGTTAAGTCAGGCTGAGGAAGAATTCGGGTTTGATCATCCAATGGGTGGTCTCACAATTCCTTGTAGTGAGGATGTCTTCTCTGATCTCACTTCTCGTTTGCAAGGAAGATGAGACAGGACATTAGCAGATTGTAGTAAAGTACACTTGGAATATGTGAAAAGGATTCTCAAACTCAAAGTAGAGTCCCGTATATATAGCCAAAAATAATACAGAGTGACTTAAACGTCTTTGTAGTTTAGGCAAAATATAAAAATCATAGTAAGGGTAAAAAAGGGAAAAGGAATCCTAATAAACCTAGACTACTATCTATACTCCAACACTCCCCCTCAAGCTAGGCGCAAAAATGTCAACTAAGCCAAGCTTGACAACGGAGTCCCGAAGAATAGACAGAGTGACAGGTTTGGTAAAAACATCCGCAACTTGATCACTGGTCCCCACAAACGATGGAGTAACAAGACCACTGCTGACCTTCTCCCGAAGAAAGTGAACATCGATCTCTATATGCTTCGTTCTCTCATGTAGTACAGAGTCAGAAGCGAGCTGAATAGCAGATTGATTATCACAATATAATGTGGATGGAGAGGTCACTGAAAAACCCAACTCGTCAAGAATCGATCGTAGCCAGATAATCTCACATGTGCCAAGTGCCAATGCCCGATACTCTGCCTCTGCGGACGAGCGGGAGACAACTGCCTGCTTCTTGCTCTTCCAAGAGATAAGATGAGTCCCTCGAAAAGCACAGAAACCCGTAGTAGATCGACCATCACATGCTCCCCCATAATCTGAATCTGAATAACAGGCTAGAGAACCGGTCTGAGATCCTGATGCATAAAACAACCCAAGTCCAGGACAAGACTTGAGGTACCGAAGAATATGATAAACTGCATCAAGATGAGGCTGACATGGCCTATGCATGAACTGACTAACTCGGCTGACTGCGAATGAAATGTCCGGCCTAGTATTGGCTAAGTAGATAAGTCTACCTACCAATCTTTGATAAACTGTCGGATCTTTCAACTCCTCACCTTCAGCAGTAAGCTTCAGGTTTGGAATCATAGGTGATGATGCCGGTTTGCACCCCAACATCCCAGTGTCTGAAAGAAGATCCAAAACATACTTTCTCTGAGAAAGAACAATACCTCTGCTTCTACGGGCAACCTCAATCCCAAGAAAGTATCGCAGAAATCCAAGATCCTTCACATCGAAGGCCTTCCCAAGGTCTATCTTGACCTGCGCAGTCCCAGAAACATCATCACCAGTAATAATAATATCATCAACATATACCAGAAGGATGACACACTGTCCAGAAGTATTCCGTCGAATAAAGCAGGTATGATCAGAATGACACCTGGTGAACCCCAATCGTATGACTACATCACTGAAGCGAGAGAACCAGGCTCGTGGCGACTGTTTCAGTCCATAAAGAGACTTACGCAGTCGACATACCTTTCCAGCATACTCCCCCTCACCACGAAAGCCCGGTGGTGCATCCATATAAATAATCTCGTCCAGATCACCGTGAAGAAACGCATTCTTCACATCTAATTGATGAAGAGGCCAAGAGTACTCCGCAGCCAGAGAAATAATTAACCGAACAGTAGTCAATTTTGCCACGGGGGCAAATGTAGCACCAAAGTCACGACCTGGTACCTGAGTAAAGCCCTTCGCCACAAGTCTAGCCTTGTAACGATCAATAGTACCATCTGCCAGAAACTTCAGGGTGTAAACCCAGCGACAGCCAACAGGCTTCACCCCTGAAGGTAAGGAGACAAGATCCCATGTATGATTACGCTGAAGAGCGTCCATCTCTGTCTGCATGGCAAGAACCCACTGGGGCTCCCGCATAGCTTCCGAAATAGAGCGAGGAACCAGCGTATCTGATAAGGCCATAGTATAAGCTCGAAATGTGGGAGACAGATTACCATAAGAAACATAAGCAGAGATCGGATATAAAATCTTGGCGGTCCAACCATATCGATCAACTGGACGGCGATCACGCCTTGGATAACGACGCCCTAAATCACCATCCTCTACTGATAATATCTTATCAGGTAAAGTAACTGGCTCAGCACCTGTAATCTCATCAGTACTAACAACAGGTGCATCAATATGCTCAACAAACTGAGAAGTATTACCTGCATCGCCTGAGGTAGAGGGGATATCAGCAGGGTGATGAGAGCGAGGACAACGAGCATACACCTGCAAAGGAAGAGAGACTGGTAACTCTGTACTGACAGGGATGAGTGACTCCTTGGGAGGAAAAACGGATGACCCTGTAGGGATAGTGATCAATGACTCTGACTCTTGTGGTAATGGAAAATCAAAGGGAGTATCATCAACTGGAGGGGCAGACAAAGGACTGAAAGGAAAAAAAGGAATATGCTCAAGAAAGGTAACATCTAGACTGTGATACATACGACGCCTAATAGGATCATAACAGCGATACCCCTTAGATTGATGACAATAGCCCACAAAGATACAACGAATCGCTTTATCATCAAGTTTATGACGAGTAGGAGACCGATCCTGAACAAAACATGTGCATCCAAAAACACGAGGGGGGACTGGAAAAAGTGTCCGCTCAGGAAATAAGACCTGTAAGGGAGCCTTATGCTGAAGAACACGACTCGGCGTACGATTGCACAGAAAGGTAGAAGTCAAAACAGCAAAATGCCAATAAGATTTTGGTACCCTCATGCCTCTAAGCAGACAACGTACCATCCCTATCAAACTCCTATTTTTCCTCTCAGCAACACCATTTTGCTCAGGAGTATATGGACAAGTGAGTTGCTGAAGGATACCCTGAGAAGAAAGGTGAGACACTAAAGCATCAGACACATATTCTTTGGCATTATCCGAACGAAGAGCACGAACAATGACATCGAATTGTGTCTTAATCATCTGTAAAAACTGAGTGATTATAGGGAGCACATCAGACTTCCTATGCAAAAGGTAGACCCAAGTACAACGGGTATGATCATCTATAAATGTCACATAATATCTGGCACCTGACAGAGCAGTAACGGGAGAGGGTCCCCAAATATCAGAGTGTATTAGGTCAAATGGCTTGGGTGACTGGTGCATGCGAGGAATATAATTGGCCCGAACATGTTTTGATAGGGAACAGATAACGCAATCAAGTTTACCACCAACACAAGCATTACTCAAAGCAGGAAACAACATACATAAATATTTAAAATTTGTATGTCCAAAACGGTCATGCCACAATTGAACAGTTTGTGACGAAAAATCATAACGACAACTACTAGGTAAAATACTAGCATGCAAGCTAGGAACAGAAAAAGACAAAGCAGGTGCAGGTGAAGGAATTGGTGAAACTGGAGATGGATTGCCAAGATAATACAGTCCATCTTTCTCATGTCCCTTGATAATAATCCTCCTGGTACTCAGGTCCTGCAAATAACACGAATCAGATAAGAATACAACCGCACAGTGAAAATCTCTGGCTAACTGATGTACAGATAATAGATTCATGGCCAACTTTGGCGCATGAAAAACTGAATGTAATGTAAGGCCATCTGGGAGACGGACTGTACCCCTACTAACAATAGGGGCATGTGTTCCATCTGCTAACTGAACCTGTGTATGTAACGGCTCGTCAAAAGTGGTGAAGTGATGGGCCTCACCTGTCATGTGACCATTCGCACCCGAGTCCAACATCCAAAGGGGAGATGAACTGGCACAAGCGTGAAAGGCACGAGATATACCTGTAGTGGTGACAGCAGCAGTAGTCAGACTCTGAGAAGTCAGAGCAGACATAAGTATATCTAATCGGGAAGTGATAGCATCCATATCACTTTGCCAAGGAGGAGCAGTAGCAGGAGTGGCGGTAGTGGGCGGTGGTACCTCAGCAATAGCAACAGTACGGCTGCGAGAAGGTGACTTAAGCTCTGGATGGAGCTTCCAGCAAGTAGCCCTGAGATGTCCTGGTCGGCCACAATAATCACATTGACGGGAATCCCCCCGTCTGCGCTGATCTGGGGCGCCCTGACGGCGCTGGTCTGAGCGTTGCCTATCCCTGACTAAGGATCCTGAACGGGACCCTACAGCAGTTGCAAGGGCCATCTGGTCAATCGAAGGAGGCAAAGCTGCAACTGGAATTGATGCAATACGGACTCGACGCTCATGCTGCTCAATCATCCCATACACCTCATAAAGAGAAGGAAGTGTCAACATCGATAAGATCTGAGAACGAGGTCCCTCAAACTCATCACGAAGCCCCATAAGGAACTTGTGAATCCTATCCTCCTGCTCTCGAGTATGCAAGAATGCTGCTCCCTCGGGCTCTATCTTCGGAATAGCAGCAAGAGGACGTAGAGACTCATACTCAAGCCAGCGCTGGGTCAAATAGCCATAATAATCCTGAACGGTCATATCTCCCTGCCGAGCATATGAGAGCTCCTGAGAAAGCTCATAAACACGAACTCCCCGTCCTGACTGAGAATACATCTCTGATAATGCGCTCCATAGCTTCGGAACAGAGCTATGAAACTGATGGATCCTGCAAACAGAGGGCTCCATTGAGCCAAATAACCATCCAAGAATGGCACAGTTTTCAGAGAACCATGCAGAATATCCAGGGTCGGCATCAGCTGGCTTTGGGTGAGATCCCGTCAGCCAACCAAGCTTCCCTACACGGCCTAAGAAAAGCTGGAATGAGCGTGACCACTCAGCGAAGTTACGACCATTCAACAATTGTGCCGTAACTTTTTGAGAGATCATGCCCGGTAATGCTGGTAATGCAATTGTGCTAGTAGGCACTGTATACTGGTCAAACATAAAAGTGGAAGTACCCATAGATGTCTCAACAGTAGAGGTGTCAACAGTAGGGTTCTCAAGTCCCTCAGTACTAGTCATATCAACAACAATACTAGGGCACCCGTGACAGAAAAATAACTCTAAGATAAATAGAGGAATAAAATAAGGGAGAACAATATACCTTCAGTCGAACAGTAGCGACAAAAAGGGAAGGTCCAAAAAAGCTCCCAAATAATCAAGTCACGGTGCCCAAAAATCCAAAATATATAAATAAGTGATCTACTGCATTAAGGACAGATCAACAGAAAAGAGGATCCGCTCCCTCCCAAAAAAGTCCTAAAATAAAATCACAACCCCTCTTAAAGGTCTTATGGTCCCAAATAATCAAGTGCACAAAAAACAACACAAAACTATGAGTTTAATGAACAGTGGGCTGGTTGAAATAAGTGATCTATATATATTGTTTGGTATAAATAAGTGAGCAGCCAGTCGGGTTGTCGGTGGCTGACCCGTTGGCTACCCTTGTGTTCTGGTGCACTAGAGGTCGGACGGTCGAGGCTGGTATGGAGTGGATTTGTCGATGGTATAAATAAGTAACCAATGTTGCTGTGGTGGCGATTATGTGGTGGTGGGGTTTCGGTTTCAGTCGGTGTGGCGGTCTGAGCAGTCGGGTTTCGGTTTCAGTCGGTGGTTTCGGTTTCAGTCGGTGGTTTCGGTTTCAGTCGGTGGTTTCGGTTTCAGTCGGGTTTCGGTTTTGGTTTTTCAGTCGGTGGGGTTTTTCAGTCGGTGGGGTTTTTCAGTCGGTGGGCAGAGTTGGGCAGGCTGTGGGGTGGGCAGTAGCGTTGGATTGAAACAGTCGGTCGCTGGTCTGGTCTGGTCTGATGGGAGGCTGGTGTGTGGTTTTGTCGGTGGGGCTGCTGGACGGTGTAGCAGAGGCAGATAATTTTGGCAGGCAGTCGGTGATCTGGTGGCCTGGGTGTGGCGCTGGAGGTTGGGCAGGCTGTTGCAGATTGTTTGGGTTGTGGAATGGTGGCTGCTGGGAAGGTGATGAAGGCTAGGGTTAAGGTTAGGGTTAGGGTTAGGCTTAGAGATGGAGGCTAGGGTTTTGGCTCTGATACCAACTTGGAATATGTGAAAGGGATTCTCAAACTCAAAGTAGAGTCCCGTATATATAGCCAAAAATAATACAGAGTGACTTAAACGTCCTTGTAGTTTAGGCAAAATATAAAAATCATAGTAAGGGTAAAAAAGGGAAAAGGAATCCTAATAAACCTAGACTACTATCTATACTCCAACAAGTACAAACAATTTTGTAAAGCAGTTCATGTATTATTATCTTCTTTTTCTCTTCACAGAGGAGCTTCTAAATGATGTAGTTCGTCATATAAGAAAAAACTAATGTAGATAAGTCGAAGCAAATCTCTCACATTTTATTCAATTTTGGAGACAAAAGCATTATATTCAGTTGAAAGACTTGTTCCCGTAAATTCTATTTCAATTTCCGCATTCATTTTTTCTATTTTGTGGGCATTGCAAGAAAACCCAATGAAACATCACTAGTGTTTGATAAAGTTCTCCTGATAAAGATTATGTCACCAAAATGCATTGTTATTGAGTTATTGCAGAGGCTAAGTTGTCGACTAGAGGACTCATACTGCTTTAGCAAAAAAAAATTTACCATGCCAAGCTTGGTGCTTTTATGTCATATTATCAGCAATATCAGGAGTGTGACTTGCAACATTGACATTTCCCCATATTTCATTCTAGTTATTAACATAGGAAGGAATAGGAATAAAGACGATTAGAGATGCAATCATGTATCTGTGACTAATCCCGCTTTCCCTCTTTTATCTGTTTTCCTTTTTTATTTTAGAATTAAGGGAGGAAAGAGAAAGAATAAAAGTAGATTCAACAGATGCTAGACTCAAGTTTGAATTTCAAATGAAAAACTCGTTGCCCATACTCAACAAATGTATGCTTGACTGATGTTTGCCAATTTTGCAGTCATTTGGCTATTTACTAGGTATAATACATCATCCAGATTCCAGCCCCTTCATGAATGTTTTTTATTTAAAACTATGGTTCCTCAAATTTAATCTGTTCAAATGTTCATAAATATGAACTCCATGAATACTATATTATTACATCACTTTTGTATAAATGTTCAGTGGACTATACTATATGTCTTGAAGCTCACTCTGCTAGTTATAGAAACCTTACGAGATTCTGTGGGATGAGGATTAGTTTTATAGGTTAGAGTGGATACATGTCCAGATCTTAATAAGATGTGCAGAACACCCATCACTACTCACGGAATAACCGAGTATTTTTAATTGGGACTCTATGCCTCATTGAACTTCAACTTTGTATCCATTTCATTTAAGGGTAATTGGTTTGGTAAACTTGTTAATTTCTTTCAATTTGTTAGAACCATAGAACATCATAACCCTACTTGCTTGTTAGTATCATAACTTAGGTAGTAGTGGTGACCTTCATGTTTACTTGACCAACAATTTAACAAATGTGGAACAACCCAACACACTCTATCCAGTGAACATTTGAGAGATCTGCATATTAGACCCTCTTATTAAGTCTTCAATCAAATTTGTTTGTTGGATACCTTTTACAGTCAGCAGGCGCCACACATATTCTGATATCTCAAATATGTTTTGATCCAAATTACCAAAAACAAATGTGGGGGGCCAATTATGCATGGTACTTCTCGACCATGTCTCTGAGGGACAGTTGAACGAGCAACTCATGTTTTGTTCCATTTTTTATGGCCCTTATTTCTGTAATTTAAAGCGGGGGGTCCTCTACAGGGTACATTACCAGAAGTGGTAGGGCATCATGCCTTCCAACAAATATAGATTCCAGGGTATCACTCCAAGCTTCATAAGATGATTGAAAAGCAAAACCATGTGATGACTCATGTGCTCATGTCTCTCACTGGCCCTCATCCAAATGCCTCCTCACCACTCAGGCTACATCTTGAAGGATATCACACTTATCCTCTCATCTATATATAGACATAACCGGACTTACAACCAACACAAGTCCTCACAAACTCAACTATCTCAGCTTTCTCTTGTCTGAGAAATTTCATCTTTTCACTCTTCCTTCAGAAAAAAACATACCCTTTCAGAATCATGGCCATCCGTATGCTTCGTGTTCTTAATGCTAAGCAAATTCTTGGATTCTCTTTATCGGCATCAAGCAGTACAACTTCAGCAGCCATAGATGTCCCAAAGGGGTACTGTGCAGTTTATGTTGGGCAGAGCCAAAAGAAGAGATTTCTGATCCCTGTATCATACCTGAACCAGCCTTTGTTCCAAGACTTATTAAGTCAGGCTGAGGAAGAATTCGGGTTTGATCATCCAATGGGTGGTCTAACAATTCCCTGCAGTGAGGATTTCTTCATTGATCTGACCTCTCGTTTGCAATGAACATGAGATAGGTCATTAGCAGATTGTAGTAAACACATTTTTGTAAAACAGTTTCATGTATAAATCCCTTTTTTTTCTTCTATTCAGAAAAGTGCATCTTAATAGAAGTATGAAGAATTATGCAGACTAGTTATGGTAATTTTTCTTACGTTTCATTTGATTAGAGACAGAATTCTTTTTTTTTTTCTCTTTGTTTTAATTGCAACAAACTATCCTTAATCAAGCTCTGTTGGCAACTCTTACTCTTGGCCATGGGGTATTTTGAGCCTATAAAGAAGCAGAAGCACACATGAAAGTTCAAATTCTAGTATATCTATTTAAGATTTTACTCTTTATTCGGCCGTTTGGAGCTAGTTTTTTTGGGTGCAAAACAGTAGTTTGAAAAATAAAATAAAAAAGTCAAAGTTCAAAAAGTTTGAAACCGGTTGGAGTGTTTCTAATAAAGTTGGTTTTTCCAGACGTGTGATAAAAGTTGTTTTTGTCCAAAAAATTGATGAAAAAACCAACAAAATAAGTCCGAATCCAAACTGACTAGATTTCTTTTCCTTTGAAAATCTGACAAAAACTAAAATTTTCAACTATCTCCAAACAGGCCCATTGTCTGAGCAATAAAGCATCTGCACCATACTCAAACTTACCTTGGTTCCCACTGGGCTGAAGTAGAATTTTGTTTCAATCATCCAAAAGGTATAGAAAAAATTTACGAGCAATTTAGTAAAGCAGGTACTAATGAAACCCCACACATCTTTTTTTTTAATAAAAAAATTATGATGTAGAATGAGAATTCATAATTATTTTATTTTTATTTTTATTATTTATTTTGAAGAAGCGGTGATGTTTTTGTGTCCCATTCTCGCTGTTGTCATAACAGCAAACAGGCATTTAAAAGCCAGATTATCACTTTGACTAAAGCGTACTTCTAACTGAGATCAAGTCAAACACCTAGAAGGCATTGGTTATACCATTTGATGTCCACCCCATTTCTCTCTCATAATACGCAATACTTTAACTCTGTCACTCAATTCTTATACCACTGCACTCAAACAAAGAACGTTGGCGCCATTAAGAAGTTTCATGGTCATCTACTAAGGACAGGCTTCCTCTTTATCTCCCCTAACCTTCAGACCCAACTCATATTCACATACAGAACATGCCTTCACAAGAACAACCTTCAAACTTTAACAAACTTCTACAAATGCCTCAATCCCAAAAACCCATTACCCTTTAATTCAATCATTTCCTTGTTTTGTCAAAATGGGTTGCCGTCTCTTGCTCTCCAGACCTTTTCTTTCATGCATTTCAATGGTGTTCCCATAGACTCCTACACTTTGTGTAGCTCTTTGACAGCTTCATCTTATACTCAAAATGTTCTGTTTGGTAAACAACTGCATTCCCTTGTGGGAAAATCAGGGTGGTTGTCGAGTGTGTTTGTGGGCAGTGCTTTGATAGATTTATATGCAAAATCATCACTTGTTAATTTTGCAGCAGCGGTGTTTGATGAAATTCCGGTTAAGAATACCGTGTGCGCAAACGCACTTTTGTCGGGTTATGCTGAAGCTAAGATGTGTATTGATGGACTTGAACTTGTTCGGAAGATGCATGGAATTAATTTGAAGTATGATAATTTCACGTTATCAGCAGCTTTACATGCATGTGCTGGGCTATCTGCAATAGAATTTGGTAGGCAGGTACATGCAAATGTAATTCGTACAGTTCCTGATTTGGGATCTGATATGTTTCTGCAGAGTTTGTTAATTGAAATGTATGGAAAGTGTGGACTGGTAGAGAAGGCTAGGCAAGTTTTTAGTATGTCAGGATTTGAACCAAATGATACAAAGAGGGATGTAGTTTTATGGAGTTCAATGCTTGGTGTATATGGAAGAAATGGGAGCTATATAGAAGTGATTGGATTATTCAGAGAGATGCTGATGGAGCGGATTAGACCAGATGGGGTGGCTTTTGTGACCGTCATCTCGGCCTGTGGTCACACAGGCCAACTGAATCTTGGGATTCAGTACTTTGAATCCATGGCTCGTGATTTTGAATTATACCCCACCCCAGAGCATTATAGTTGCCTGGTTGATTTGCTTTGTAGAGCAGGTGAATTGGACAAGGCATGGAAACTGATGAATGAGATGCCATATACAGAGAATGGCGGTTGCACAATTGCCATGTGGGGCACCTTGCTTAGTGCTTGCAATGAGTGTGGAAATGTTGACCTGGGCAAATTGGCCGCCAGAAGAGCATTGGAATTGGATCCTCAGAATGCTGGGATTTGTGTTTTACTGTCAAATATGTATGCAAGGTTTGGTATGTGGAATGAGATTGGGCAATTGAGGGAATTGATGAAAGAAAGAGAGCTACAGAAAGATGTTGGATGTAGTTGGATAGAAGTCACAAGTTGAATTCGGGGGCAATTCTCTAGGGAATAACATATATTCCCTTCTGACTTTTCAGTTGTTGAGTTTGGTGATAGGCATTGCTTAAGATAGCATCCCCAAGTAGCAGTTACACCGATTTTTTTTGGCAGTCTCATCACAAAACTGAAGTTATGGACCTATATAAATGTGACAGGACTCTTGTTTAAAATTTATTGACTGCCATTATTCATCTTCGTAAGTCAAATTTGGTGAAGTTGTTGTATGGTTGAATTGGATACTGGCAGTTTGGGAAGTTGGCTAGTTTCAATTATATTGATAAGATGAAGCTATGGATTAGGTACACTCTGGGAAACTCAGCTGATTCATGATTCAAGTGATGCCATGTAAATGGCACTTAAGTCCTCAATGGACGGAGGATAAAACCAACTCCAACACAAATTATCTTTCTGTAGTTAACCAAGAATAAGTTTCAAGTGATTCCTTAACAGGGCTATTAGTGCAGCATCTTAAGTAGGCTCATTTCCAAGCCTTCATCTTATTGTCTTTGGGAATATCTGGCTGCCTCTGCTTCACATGGATTCCCCACCTCGTTTGAGTGCTTGTTCCCGAGCTTCATCTCCCTGCGCTCGACTGTATCTTTGTTTTGGTCAGTAAGTGTGCATAATACTCTGTTGTCACTCTCAGCAGCCTGTAGGTGTAGTGAAATTAGGACAGTTTAACTACTGCAATGATGCATTCAACAGAAACAGGGAAGCTATTGAAGGTTCCAATCCGAGGAGAGGGAGCAACAGGAAGCTCACATGGGGGATTCTCTTGACCTTAATGCTGAGTGTTACCATGGTGAAGATATTAGTTGCTGTAATTATTTTTCAAGGATTAATTTTCTTGGAAAGAGTATCATTATTATAGGAAGATCAATGATTTTTTTTTTGTGGAAATTCTAGTAAAAAATTATACTGGGTTCCAATTTACTCGCCTACTTGTCATGTAGTCATGCCCATGGTGGTTGTCCCTGGTATAAAAATAAAGTGGGTTTTGGCTCAACGATAAGATTGTTCTATTTATGACTTGAAGGTCATTTGTTCGAGTTATACTTGCAGAGATAAAGGCTACCTATATCTAACCCTCTTTAAACCCAACAATGTCGAAAGTTTCGTACACTGATTCGTCCTTTTAGTAGTGAGTTTAGGGGGTGCTACATATGAAGTGCATATGAATCAAGTGGGACTTTGTATGAATATGCCAAAAGTTAAGTGGCACTTTCTGTGAATATGCCAAAAGTTGGGGTGACAAGTAGAAATATCCAATAGCACGGAGGGGCATGAAAGCAAAACTCACAGATGTTACAACCGAAAATTTAACAGTGAAAGATGTTGTTTGAATTTAAAAAATTGATTTAATTTGTTATATAATACTGTAATTTTATTAAAATTATTGGATAAATAAAGGCAATACTCCAGTCGATGCGCTCATCGTACTATTCAATGAAAATTTGACACGACATCAATAGGGAATAATTTTGTGTGACTTGACTAAAATACCCTTACCGAAATTGCCCCACTGGCTTTTTTATTCGTCCCTAGTGAACCATTCTGTAGTCCTTGCCGTATCTGATATTTATTCAACCCTTACCATCGTCGACGCCGTACTCTGCACCTCGGCAGTGTGCAATCAAACGAACCGTATTTTCTTCATATTCACTTCGATCAATCTCAAGAGGAATCGATTTGTAGAATGCCACAGAGTGGATCGACGAAAAAGCACGCACCAGATCAGCTGGAAATTGGTGGGCCCACTCCAAAATCGCAGCGCATCAAAATGGGTAAATCTTCGGACGACAATGAGAATAAGGTAAAATTTTTCACTTCCCGAAATTCAAATTTGACGAATACCCATTGTTCAATTCACTAAAATAACACTACCCATAAATGCCAAAAAAAAAAATCGAGAAAAAAGATGATTTCTTTGAATTTCTTACTTTGTTGTTGTTTAGGGGTTTTAATGTTGTGGATGGGTTTTGTGTAGAACTTGAGTAAGAAACTCAAAGAGCTTGAAATTAGTGTTCCGATAGTGTACGGTAACGTTGCATTTTGGCTTGGTAAGAAGGCGAGCGAGTGAGTATTGTTTAAGCTGATAAGCTGTATTTACTGTCTGTTACTTGTTTGACAAAGTGACCATTTGAAGTTCTTTGATTATTGATTAGGTTTCAGTCACACAAATGGACGGTTTATGTCCGCAGTGCGACGAATGAGGATCTGAGTATAGTGATTGATCGTGCTGTTTTTCAACTGCATTCGAGTTTTAATAATCCCATGAGGGTTGTGGAGTCTCCACCTTTTGAGTTATCGGAGTCTGGATGGGGTGAATTTGAAATTGCCATTACCCTTCACTTCCACAGCGATGTTTGTGATAAGCCATTACATTTGTGAGTTGCTTTACCTGTTATCTGTCTCTGATTTTTCAAGGATGCAATGCATTTTTTGTGTATGGTATTCCCAAAGATTTAAATGTTTATTCAATTACATTTTTCCCTCTATTTAAATTTCCCTTACAATTAACATGCTTAAACTATTTACAGATATCACCATTTGAAGTTGTACCCAGAGGATGAATCTGGTCCCATGTCCACTAAGAAACCTGTTACTGTGGAAGCATATGACGAAATTGTTTTTACCGAGCCTTCAGAAAGTTTCTTTGCTCGTGTGCAGAATCACCCAGCAGTTATCGTTCCTAGACTACCTGCTGGTTTTAGTGTACCTGCTCCTGGTGTGCTTTTCTTTTTGGTTGTGTTATGAATTGATTTTGCTCTTCATTTAGGTATTAAATTACCTTGTATATCTCTGTGATTCCAACAGAGGAAGTGGATAAAAGGAAGAGAGGTGACACCAAAGACAATCCCTTGACCCCTTACTTCACAAATTTCTCTGAGGCAGATGAATTATTAAAGCTTGCTGCAGCTCGTCAGCAGGTCAGAATGGATAGAATGCTTTCCCTTTATATGACCCTTTTTTGTTTCTACTTAGGTACTGGAAAATTCACTTATGTTCCACCTGAATGGAAGTACATGCTTGCTTGCAACCGTGTGAGTTGTGTATGTCGTATTTAAATTTGTAGAAAAGCTTATATGAATCACATAGACGGTTCTGTAGAGTGCGGTACCTGAACCATTGAACTACTCATGCAAGTACTAGTCCTTATGGAAAGCTACTACCTATCTGTATACTCTACTTCCTCTCTGATATTAATGTTTGGTTTTTGTGCTAATCTATCATTTTTTGTAATGATGGGGTTAAGATTGATACAATATCCATGGTGGAAGATTTGTATCTCCATTGAATCTTAAATGGAATTGTAAAAAGAGATTATCTTTCTCAATCAAGTCTAGAAAAATTTACTCCATCCCTCCCAATATTAAAATCCCTTTTCTTTTGTTATATGCAAAATTTAGTATTCTTTACTTTCTTACTATAAATTTCTTCTGTAATCGTGAAATGTTGTGTAAAAAGAGTAACATATAGATTTTCACCAGGCAAATGGCTAGTCATTAGCCTTGCTAGCTCATCATTGGTACAAAGAACACGAACTAATCTCCCTCAAAAGAAAAGGATAAGAAGTGGAAATAGAAAGTCAAATGATTGGACTCGTGCGGAGGGTAGGCCAGATGCAAACCTAATCTTTGACGTGGCATATTATTCCACAAAGTAGCTGCTCTTAAACTCGAACCTATATTTTCATATTTGACATGAATTCATAATTTTCCAAAAAAAAAAAAGTAAAGTTGCACCACTCTCAGTTTTCTTCATGCTTTCTGGCCTGCCACTTTTTTTTATTGCAAATGTTCTTTGGTGTAATCATCTTTGATGCAATCAAGAAACCTTGCCTTTGCCTTGAAATTCTTGCAGTTCCGAATGCTGCAAATTTTGCTGCTATCTTAAATGTGGTGTAGAGCTATGTTTGTTCCTCGCTTGGAAAACTTCATTTTCCTTCATGTGACCACTTGTTTGATCCTAATATTTCTGAACTTTCTGTGCTTTTAAATCTTTTATGATTGCTGTCATAGTTTAAATTATGCTCCCATGTTGATCCAGTGTTGTAGGACACACTTTAGTTTCAAAATTAATCTTGGCGCTCAGCGCAAGAGAGGGCTTTTAGGGCCTGATTATGTTTGTTTGTCACTCAAGTTGGTAGCATCTTGGGCCTTGAGGTTGCCTAAGGTAGTAGTACTAAAGAATAAGGGTTTAAGGGTTGAATTAGGACAAGACAGAGTTCAACAAGTGTTCAGTGTTTTTAAACTCCTTGGATCTTGATGGAGTTTAATGGAAGCTCAGGATTAGATTCCTAACTAAAATAACTTTACATGCAGCGATATCTTGCTGATGCCTCCTTGCATCATACTGAAACCAACACTTTCACTTTGTTCTCTATTTCAATAAGTACAAAACTGAAAATTCTTTTTAACTACCCACCCATTAGTCAGTTACTTTGGAAGCAAATTTATTGCACTGTTTGAATAAACCAGTTCATCTGAAATGGCTCAGGTTTCTACTAGTTTTTATCTTGTGGATCTGTGAATTTCAGAAACAGTTTCACAGGCTCTGCACAATACTGATATGCAGGATTTTGTTCCATTTTATTTCCTAGATTTGGTGTTTCCACATCAAAAAGGAACTGAGAGCTTTTCAGTTTGCGAATATAGCGATGCATCATAGCATTTACTTTAACTTATTTATTTACTTATCACAGCACAGATAAAATGTTACCATCTGAGGGCAAAATCCAGAAATTGAGGTTTTGGCGGTTTATTTGAATGTGACAGGTGCAAGCTCATATTGCTAGACTCAGGAGGCAGTTGACTTTGATAGATGGACAGAATCAGCAGTTGAAATCTACCTCTGACCTCTGAATGTACATTATATTTTGCATTATTTATGGAACTTTTTTTTTTTTGGTTAGTATTTATGGAACTTTACTCTTTACTGAGAGTTATTGGCAGAAATCTTTTTATTTTAACTGGATGAAAATGTTACAATGCTATGTATTTTCTCTATACAACTTGGTTAGTGGGGAGTCTTCAAGGAGGAAAATTCTTTCGTTGAAAAAGATTACTCCATCTTGAAGCTTCCAAGGTCCCACAGCTTCCCCCTCCCCACTAAGTTTGATCAACTATTTCATCTTTTGGTTGGAGCTATGCACCTCCTTAATGGCCTCCACCCAATTTGGAATTTGGTGAGATACGACTGTCAGTTCCCCAGTTTCTTTTTCTTCCTTCCCTGACAGTATATCAGCCACCCCATTCTCTTTCCCTTTTTTATACTCTAAAATAAAATCAAACCCCAATAATTTTTAAAGCCACTGTTATTGAGCTACTGTTATAATTCTTGGAGACCATAAATACTTGAGACTCCTTTGGTTAGTTCTCACAAGAAATTGACCCCCCAACAAGTATGGACGCCATTTTTGTGGAGCCAACACCAAGGCTAACATTTCCTTCTCATAAGTGGAAAGAAGCAAGTGTTTTCCTTGCAAAGCATGGCTGTAAAAAGCAATAGGTCGTTCTTCTTACATTAGAACAGCTCCAATTTCTGATCTGGAAGCATCGCAGTCGATGATGAACCTTTTCTCAAAATCAGTGAGTGCTAGAACTGGAGCCCTTGACATAACTTCCTTTAATTTTAAAAATGCTCCATCCAAGGCAAAACTCCATGCGAATTAGTTCTTTTTTTACATACGATTGAGTGGCCTTGCAATCTTCCCATAATCTTGAATGAATTTTTTGTAATATCCTGTCAAATCGAGAAATCCGTGCATGGTTTTGGGTGTGATAGGTTTGGGTCATTCCATCATACCAGCAACTTGCTCAGGATCTACAACTTCTCCTTTTCCTATAATGACATGGCCCAGATACTTGACTTCTTTTTGGGCAAACTGGCATTTTTCTTTCTTTACAAATAGTTTGTACGATTTAAGAAGTGAGAAAGTGATTTCCAAATGACGAATATGGTCTTCCCAGGACTTGCTATATATCAAGATATCATCAAAAAACACAAGTATGAACTTTTTCAAATATTTCATAAATCCTCATTAATCAATTAGTAAGTCCAAATGACATCACTAAGAATTCGTAATGCCCATGATGAGTTCTAAAAGTTGTCTTTGAGACATCTACTCAGAGCACCCTGATTTGATAAAACTCTGAACGCAAATCTAGTTTAGTGAAGAATATTGTACTATTCAATTCGTCCAATAACTCATCAATCATTGAGATGAGAAACTTGTATTTAATTGTGATTTTGTTGAGAGAACACTTGTCAACGCACAAACACCACGACCATCATGCTTTTTCGCCAAGATGACTGGGGAGGAATATGGGCTATTGCTAAGGCGAACAATTCCAGAATCGAGCATCTCATCTACTAATATGGATAGCGATACCACTTTACACACAGTGGACCACTCCATGGAATCAACGGGATTTAGTGGTCATGCATGCGTGGAGGTGGCAAGCCCCTGGGTACTTCAAAAACGTCCATGAACTTGAGGATGAGCTGCTGGATATGTTGGTTGTTGGATACTCTATGGGATGGTGGGTGGTGTCCTTCAATTGCCCATAACTGGAGCAACACCCATGACTTGCTCTTCCTTATCTCCCGATAGAATTTAAGGTCCCAAATTACCTCATTTTTAGGGGCTGACAAACCTTGTAATGTCACTTCCTTGCCATTGACTTGAAATTACATCTGTAACTTGGAAAAAATCCCAAAGAATTGGGCCCAACGTCCGTAACCATTGTGTCCCCACCACTACATAATATCCTTCCAAAGGAAGCAAATAGAAATCCACAAAAAGGGAACGCCTTGTAATGATAGCTTCACACCAGTGCAATTACCTGAACTAAATAGTTTTTCTCCCGAAGCTACTACAACTTCAAATCTACCTCCCAAAGCTGGTTATAGGCCCACTCTTTTAGCCAATGCTTCACTCACGAAATTGTGAGTGCTCCCAGTGTCCACTAGCACAGTAGTTGCTACTTGACCAATGTTGCCTTTGATTTGCATTGTTTCGGGTGCACGAGCACTAGAAATAGCATGAAATGAAATTTCTGGTACTTCCCTATTATGACCTCACCATTGGGACAAGTTGCGAGCTTCATATACTCGAGCTAAGCCAATTGCTGAAGATAAGGATATAGGCATCCTAGCTAGAACATCGGCCTTGATGTTATCTTTTAATCTATTGACAGAACAACTCACTTGGCGGGCTTGTGGAAAGGGACCTGCTTTAGCAAGTAGCTTTTCAAATTAAATTTGATACTCCCGTACCGATCCTGTTTGTTGAAGCTTGGTGAGCTCGCCAAAGAAATCATAGAATTGCTAGGACAAACCGAGAGTGAAGTCCTTCTTTGAATTCATCTCAAGAGACCACATCCATCTCTTGCTTGAGCAGTTGATACCACAATGGAGCATCTCCCTCCAGATGAAACGATGTCAAGGAAACTCTTTTCGCTTCAGAAGTATCATGAAACTGGAGGAACTGCTCAACTCTACACACCCAGCTTCTTGGGTCTTCTCCACCATTGAAACGTGGGTAGTCCAACTTTACTAGTTTAGGAGTGTATGAAGGATGAAAGTTGCTATATTGCGCTCATCCATTCCCGTCTTGCCTTCCGCCACTGGTTCTGGGATGAGTGGGGAAGTTTTCCCCTACCTCACGAATAGGTTGTGCCACTGATTGTTCGGCACTAGCACTCAACTTGTCGAACAGCTCTGCGATTTTATCCATGATCTGCTGTTGCCCAGTTACGAGAGAGCCCACGTTGTGCTCCAGTTGTTCCACTTTCTGGTCTATTCCTAGGCGATGATACCACTTTGGTACGGTCACAGTAGTGGTAGAGTCATTTCCAATGTTTGATGTCATAGAAGAAGAACAAAGAAGGTTAATTTATCTCGGTTACTTTGAGGGAACCCTGGCCTCCTGTTACTCAAAGAGATTTTTGATTAGTCCGAAGATACTTTTTATTCATAGCAGCTGGAATTTATATTGTGTACAGATAACAGAATTCAAAAACAACTCAACATTTCAAGGCAATAAAATAGGAACAGACTCCACAACATCTTAACAAACTATAAAACAAAACAGACGTCCCTTACTACTAGAATTGTCTAGCTAACTCAGTCTCTTTATTTCACATCCTACTGGTTTGGTTCTCTTCCAAAAGGCATCCAACTGCCACATACCACCCACACACTTCAATTGTGACACTGCAGATGTACCTAGAGGCCACCTTAATTTGCTGTTTATGTTGGCGAATCGAAAATAAAGAAAAGGAGATTTGTAGTCCCAATATCTTTTTTGAACCACAACCACCCTTCTTTCCAGAAATTGCTGAGCCAGGCTGAAGAAGAGTTTGGGTTTGATCACCCTATGGGGGGCCTCACCATGAAAATTTCCTTGGTCTTACTTGCAGTTTGAATTGGCCTGACAAAATTAGAAAAAAAAATACCAATTAACATAGATAGTTCACAGGACAAATACACCCTGATATCATCGACTCAAAAACTTACCTTTTCAAATTTGTAGTTGGAGATTAATTGGGTTGTTTTTGTAAAAAAAAAAAAAAAAATTGTAATATATTGCTGTCAATTGAGCAACTTGACATTTTCTCTAAAATCTACTATGTTGTGATTAGTTATCTCTTTCGTTTATATGATTGTCTAGTGTCACTGGAAAGTAGTCACCTTGAGGTTGCAGTTTCTTCATTTTGCAGCTGAGCTACTCTTGTGATGTGCACGCTTACTGATCAAAGTGCCTTCGTGCACATATAACTTGAGAGATATAAATGTGCAACAGAATCTGTTGGCAATTGGGAGGAATCCTTAGCTACCCTCTTCAATCCATTAATAATATGAAAGCCTTCTGTCAGTTGAATTATCCAATGCCATAAATTTTATGAGAATACCGTGGTTTACAAATCAACAAAACCGGAAAAAAACTACACAAACTAGTACATGTCGTAACCAATTAGTGCCGCATATTAGGCATCCCAAGCTTATCCAGTCGTAAAATACCTCTAAGTTGTCGAGGCATTAGCGCACTATTGTCTCTCTTACCGATCTCTGCCTTGCCAAATAATCCACAGTTTGGTTTTCCTCCCTACGTTGATGTTGAATAGTGAAATTAAACATGGTGAGCTCGTAGGAGTCAGGTATTTGTTGCATGGTGATCTCTTTCCTAATTTCCAGTAATTCTTTCCAATTCACTCATCCCTTTCAAGAATGAAACAAAGTAAATTGTGTATCTTGATAGTTTAATGTCGCATCTTCCTCTTATTCCCACAGCGAAACCAGTTGGTGAATGAAGTTGTAAGCGCTTATTTGGCTTAATTGCGTTATCAAACAACACACACGGCTATGAATCACACTCACACGCACACGGTGTGAACTTACTGGAGTGGAGAATGACTCCCACCATGCTTGCTGCCACCATTCTGCCAGGAACTGATGCCTAAAAGTAAGGGGCGAAGCACAAACTACGTTTACTCCGCCGCATGAGGGTCAATATCATTTTTCTCAAAATAAAGGTGTCAGAAAATGTTATGCTGGCCATGCTAAATTGGCCAAACTCATTTTTAGGTTTGTATTGTTATGGGTTCGATTATGAGCCCAAAAAATTTTTAAAATTAATTTTTTTGATTGACTTTAAATTTGATACGGCTTTTTGATTCGCGGTATCGATCCTCTCATAATAAATCTACCCAACGAGGTCAATGGGACTTGTTCTTCGTCAACTTTGTCCTTTCTTTGACATTTTATTTATCGTTTTAGGCTGCGGTGGGATGATTCTATACAAATCCATTCGAATCAGTTGAGTCAAACGAGATAGTATCGAATTGGCCCGATTAACAATCGATTTGAACCGTTGACTTATAATTTTCATAAATTTAAAATTTTAAAGTGGGCCAACTATTTACCTTAAGGAGTATAAGGACGCCAATACATTTGTAGGAACTTGATAGGATAAAAGTCGTGATTGGAGAGAGATTGCTATTTTTAAAGTTAGAAGTCGTTAATTTTAAATTTTTTTAGAAGACTTTGTTATATTTTAGAACTTTGTATAAAGATTTATATAGACTTGTAAAAATAGTTACATTTTAAGATTTTCTATAAGATGTTAAATAGACTTGTGAAATATGTTTGACCTTCAACTTGGTCATTTCAAAAGGGCTTCAGAACATGAAGTTAAACAAAAGACTGAAAATTAAATTGAATTTTTAAATTTTTGAGGTTTTAAGCAATTATTTTAATGATCGGGTCTTAGGAATAGTCCTGTTGTGTCATTGAAGTATATGATATACTAAATATTAAAATGTCAAGCCAATCTAATACATGTATTGAATTAGATCGATCAAGACTTCAAAGTAGTTTCACTCGATTTCTATATGATTGCAGACAGATGGATTTGCACGTCGATCTGGTGGTGATGTAAATGTAAATTGAAGCGATGCATTCATTACAAGGTTAATTTGTACACAATAATTATATGAGAACAATAAAAGATTGAGCAGTAAAAGATTTATTATAAGAATTAATTACATTTCATTTTTTAAACAATATCATATACCCAACACGTGATTATTTCGTCAAAAATTTAACGATTCGTTTATGTATGGATCAAAATGACACAATTAAATTACTTTATGAACTAAATTGATACAATAATTACTAAATTAACAAAAAATACTATTAACCCTAAAAAAAATATAGCTCCACAATAATGTTGGATCAAAACTCCATTATTACAAAAAAAAAAAAAAAAAAAAAAAAAATTCCTAGTATTTCTACTACTCCATTTTTCTGCAAAAAAAAAATAATTAGAAAGAGAGGTAAAAGAACTTCACAAAAAACCCTTGGCAAGAATAAAATAACATCTTATATAAAAAAAAATAAATATAATACAAGAAAAATTTACTCAAGTTAATTTGAAGCGGGTCTTATTTATTGATGAGATGCGCTAAAAAAACAAATGAAAGCGAGACAAATTAGAAAAATCAAATGACTGTATATAATGTGAATTCAGCAAACATGCAAAACAGAAAGAGAACGAATTCGTCGTGAAAAATGGTTTAGTTAGGTTAATTAAAGAGAATTCTTGAATCTAATCTTATGATGATGAAAGTAAAAGGACAAAAAAAATATTGTTTAACACCCCCTCCCTCTCAAAAAAAACAAATAAAAAATAAACATATAGATAAAAATAAAAAATAAAATTTGTATGTGCTGCCTGCCGCTTCCGTACCAAACAGCCAAGGGTAACATTTAAAACTAAAGAGAAGATGTAATAAATAAATTTCTCTTTTTAACTTTTATCCAATCATATTCAACAAACTGGTAAGGATGAAGATAGGATTTTTATCTAATCATATCAAGTTTAAGCATTAGTTTTTTGAACTCAAAAAGACTTTTTTAGGTTGATTTAAAAAACTGATTTTATTAATTTTTCTTTCAACTTTTTAGAGTTTTTGTCGCAGGTCTCACGTAATTTTTCCGCTTATTATATTCATAAAATATTATTTGTGACGTAGAAAGATTTGAAATTCATATTTTTGAAATTATTATGCATAATCTTTACATATATGTAATTTTATTTTATTTTTGATACAAAAAGCCACAAATCCTAGAAAGTCACTTCAAACAATTTTTTTTTATTTTTTTAACTTTTTAAAGAAGTCTCCAAATAGTTTTGGAGAACTTTTTAACTCTGAATTTTTTGCAAATCGCAATTTTCATCTAAAAAGGTCAATTATAAGTAAGCCCATTATATAATAGAACGGAATTTGGTCAAAATTTTTAAATAATTTTATAAACAAGTGTAATGACAAAATTTTTGGTGTAATATTAACACAAAAGTAATGTCAAAATTAAAAGCTTATTTAATTAAATATGTGTTCTATATTTATTTGGGCTTATAAAATTTAAGTCCAAGTCAAGTTTAATTTTAAAAGCTTGTTTAATTGATTTAGGCTTAAATATAAACATTATTATTTTTTAATATCTACAACAAATTCAATCAAGCAACACGTGACTCAATTCGGTTCAATTAAATTCTTGATTATAAACATAAAGTATATTTCTTTATCGTTCCTTCATTATTTTTTTTCTTGACATGTGTGAATTTGCCTGTGTAAAAGTGCAGGTGCATGTGTGTAAAATTGTTATTAATTTTGTTTGAATATAATTACTTATTAAACTCATTTAATTAGTTCATATTAAGAAGGGCCGGCCCAATAGTATAGTTAAAAGCCCAAGAGCTTTAGACCCAAATAAAAACAAGGCTCCATATTTTTTAATGTATAGTGTAGTGCAATTCAAAATTTTCAAAGTATGACAATCTAAGCCCATAAAAGTCCCACTAAAATCTAAAAGGAGGATTTAGAAGTCAGTACAATTTTTTATACTTATTTAAGTAAAAGTATTAGTCAAAAACTTATTTGATATAAAGTGTATATTTTTTAAAAATGTCACTATTGTCATCGGATAATAGCATATGGATGGAAACCCTTTCGTATTCTTTTCTTTTTTTTTTTCTACAATCAAGTAATGGGAGGTAAAATAAGGGCATATTTTTTCTAACTATTTTCTCTCTCCTATTTTCTTACTCTATTTATATTAATATTACAACAATATATCACACTAATCAGTTACAACTGTCATATAATACACCATTAAAAAATAGTTACACTCATTAAAAATAGTTACACCTATTAA